>JAZGTK010000439.1:8056-72861 GCA_036877625.1 Ambastaia sidthimunki
ACACACACACACACACACACACACACACACACACACACACACACACACACACACACACACACACACACACACACACACACACACACACACACACACACAGAATGGTTATAATACTAGCTTGGCCTTTTAAGGCTGGATGTGTGTATTCATTCATTTCTTTGGTATTCCCTCACAAGTCGCCTCTTTGTTTCTGTTCCCTACTGTAAGTTACAATTGAAGTCTAATATGATTTACCAAGTGTCGGTGCCCAGAGGGAACAATTACAGTGTTTTATTGGATTGTCATTGGGAAGGGATAAGCCAGATAATGAGATAAAGTCCCAAATTGTCCTTCAAGCTATAGTATTTATTAAATAACACAGGGTTCATAAGATAAAGGCGTCTTCATTAGCTTTCCCTTCCTAATTAGTTTTAGAGAACTGTTGCCCCTCAACACTTCTTAACTGACAGGTCTTAATGTTGGTTGTTGTTTGTTAAAACATTGTATTCACAAAATGGGACCAATCATGCCTGCTAGATACAGAAAAAGAAAAAGCACTGGGATTTGAAAAGCATTTCACTTTTAATTGCTAAATTAAATTATGAAAGCATGTGGCAAATGAGAAAAGAGCTTCAAATCTGAGCCAGTCAACCATCAAAACAGAAAACAATGTGTCCAGCCAAGTGCAATGAATCAATTTCAAACGGCTTTCAAAGAGTTTCAAAAGTAACATTAGCTTACACCTCAAACTAAATGATCTATGAATTTACTCTCTATATGGTGAGATATATGTGAAGTATTCAATACATTTTTCCTTTCATTCCATTCAAATCACTTTCATTCATCCCTGTGTACAAAACGCATTAAAACTGAAACATCTGTGTCACTAAGGTCATCAGATAAACTTACAAACCTTTCAGTACAGGAAGTTTTTCAACTATACTCTCACCGTAAAGGATCTCTATTTAAATGTAAACGAATCACAGGACATGTCCCCACTTACTCGTTTCTCAGGTCCATCATCAAAAATTTACATATTTCACCCTGTATCATTTTTGCTCTGTTGTCTGCAATGAACGTATAAATTTGATTTCCTGCTCAGAAACCCCCATTAATAATTTGGACACCACAATTAACACTACTTTATATATAGCTGTACAGTAGTCAGAAATATACTGAATAAAAATATACCTACAACTTCAGTTTAGGGTTCAGTATCGAGTGCTTACACAAAAACGTAACGCAACAATGAAAAATGTGTCTTTTTTTATTAAACACGTATTTACAATATAGCTGTACATTTACATTCATACAAAACAGCCCCTAAATAATTGATATCAATAGAGGTACAAAATAGTTTGAGAGATAAACATATCAAAGGACACTTCAGTTTCCAAAAAGAAAGAAAGATCTATCAGTCCAGTCCTAGAGGATACAGCTATCTTTGTGTCAGTAGGGAGACAAGTAAAGGATTATTTATAAAATAATAACAGAAGCCCATATCCCCCCCACCCAGTTGTTTGCCACACATGTATCTTGTGTATTTGCCTGGTTGTGTTAATTTTGATAAATTAGTGGCTATTATAGTAGCGGTTTACTTTCAACAACCACAGGCAAAAAAAAAAACAAAAAAACATGAGCATGACACAATCTTTTCCTCAGAATGAATACTGATTTTGTATTACTGGCAAAAAAGCACTAACTGCTACAGATTTAATCTTAGTCTAGAAAATTCCAGTCCAGAATTGTGTGTGAAGATTCTCAGTTATCCAGACCATTTCAAAATGTCAAATAAAGGTATTCCTGTCAACTCCACATGTTTCTCTGTGTGTTTTCTATGATGGTGTTGAACTGATCCTGTGACAGATTTCAGACAGTGATGACAGGCTCGGTTAAACCTGGTGTCATTATCTGTTTTGGGTGGTCAGGCGAGACTCCTGTAGTAACAATCGTCTCATGTGCATCTCCTGTGACAACTTCAGATGAGATTTCAAGACGAGGGTCTCTGATTTTGTGATTACATACATCACTTACTAATAAAGCACACAAAGAATGTTACTATAGTTTTATCTCATTATATGATGTTTTAAGTGGCAGTTATTTTTTCATGACCAGCTGCATATGGCCGGTAAAGTTTAAAGCTTTTGTTGCAGGGAATGACTGAGAGGCGAGTGGCATCAAGATCCATGATCTTGTGGTCACATGTTATTGATTACCTCCAAATGTTATAGTAACTGGATCACAGAATGCTTTTAGCGCAGGACACTTGTGATTGGATCGCCTGAACTGATGTTAATAGCAAGATAAACAGGATCAGATTTGGGGTGAGGGACCTGTGACACCTGCTTGTCAGTTACCCATAATGCCGTCCTGTCACTGATACCCTGCCAGTTTCACCACAATCCTGATCTGACTGTGATCCACACATGTGATTCTGACATGTGATTCAAGCCAATGAGTCACAAGAAACAGAGAAACACATGCGGTTAACCAGAATAACTTAACATGTCATTCTGGATTGATGGCTTAGTAAACTTTACCAAACAGTAATCGTTATACTTTTTAAATTATTGTACTGTTGGCATGCTGACTTTAAGACATAAACTGTAACATCTATCAATGAACAATCCTTCTTTTGGAGCAAACATTAAATATGTGTTTGTAGATTTCAAGAACAATTCAAGATTTCAATATGGCAGATATTTTACATCATAACACGTATGGGTTACATCAGTAAGCATCATATTTAACTTCACAATATTTCTGCCATTTTTAAGTCTTAAGTTTACTAAATGAGTTTAGCTTCTGTTAACAGCTTCTTTGTTAAAGGAAAAGAATGAGATGTACTGTGTATTTCTCTAAACTATTTCCCTTTTAAGCTGTCCTGCTTGTGTTGTTGTATCCTTTACAAGTAAGTAAGATGGAATTGTAAGCCAGGTTTTTACAGCCTACTGTTCTTGATCTGAATTATTACACTATTTGTCTAGTATTCGAGGACTGGGGTTGGACTCTGGCCTGCTACAGTGATGTCACCTTGTAGGTGTTTCTGGCACCCTACAAACATTCACATGCTTGAAATACATGTTGTTGCAGGGCGACAGACCTCAATCCTGGATAACATGATGATTTACTGTAACACTTCATGCACTACAGCCCATTAAGCCCATTGCTCTCCATTCCTGTTTCTATCCAGAGGGCTTATTATTAAATTAGAATACAAACACCTCCTAACATACCACTCACATTCCAGAAATGACCTAGTTAGTTAGTTAATCCAACATTTGGGGTAAGCACTGTGAAAACTACAAGCTACTACTTACATAGATCAGAAGATTCCAACATTCCCAAAGCGAGGAAACCTCCAACTAATGATCCTTCTTGGATATAAAAGGGCCTCACGACAAGATTGCTGAAGGAAATACAGGAGGAACGGATATCTGAACTGAAAACTACAAGGACTAGTACTGTAAGTGTCTGTCAGATGTAATATTCCTGCATGCTGTCTCTTATAGGTTTGTGGAGGTGAAACTCTGCCCTGTAAGCGGCTTCAAGGCTACGTTGGTGTTCCTTCTCCTGGAGGCGTGCAGTTCTTTTAGCTTGTCGATGCTGGTATAGGAAACGGGTCATCACTGCCAGGACACAGAAGGTACTGAAGATTGCAGCGGTAACCACACCTGGGAATCAGAAAGGACTTTCAGGTTATGGGCATGTAGGTGTAAAACTTTTCTTAAAGGTACAGTTCACCCAAAAATGAAGATTTTGTTATCATTACTTCTGATGTTCCAAACCCATAGACTTTCTTTATTCTGTGGAACACTAAAGATGAACTATCTTCTGTATAATGAAAGCAAATGAAGAATGGGGTTGTTATACTTCAAATTTACAAAAGAAGGACACTATAAATGTATCATAAAAGTGGTCCATATGACTTCAAGTGGCTCCAAGACTTCTGAAACTATCCAACGTGTTTGTGTGAGAAACAGACCCAAACTGAAGTCATTATTCATTGATAATCTTCTACTTCAGTGAGCTGGTAATGGTTGCAACTGGATCATTGGTTCAGTGAATATAATTCACAAACCAGATCAATCTCATGCAGGACAGCTTGGACAGATGTCAAGATTTTCAGTGAAAAATAAACATTATGTTCTCTTCCTCACACAATACTATTGCATGACTTATGAAACATTTATTTCAGTTTTATGGTGTTTTTTTTAATAATTTTGGAGTTTGACAGGCCCGGTCTTTATTTACTTTCGTTATATGAAAAGGAGTGGCCAGGAACAATTCACCTTTGGTGTCCCACAGAGGAATTAAAAGGGGTTTTAAAGGCATATAGGTTTGGAACAACATAAAGTGAGGTAAATGATGAACAAATGTTCTGAGTGAACTATTCCTTTAATTACCCGTATCTATTCACCAAATCTCCACCTGTTAATCATCTCTACCATAGACTTCATGACCCTTTTTGAAATGAAAACAGCCATCATCTACAATATAGTCTCAAACACCCACATCTCATAACATCTCCACTCTGCTGCTAACCTAGTTTGAGAACATCTCATATGAGAATTTACCCCCTAGCACTCACCCAAATCTGTGTCTTCTGCTTTACCTCTTCCTCGCTGTCAATACATCTCTGTACGAATGATTTTGAATTGCTCTGCAACTTTCAAAATTGTCAGTCATGCTCTTTTGATCTTCAAGCTGGCAGTGATGAGATCTCGATTTGAGGTTTCTTGGTTTACATTTCTGTCTGGATAATAGGTCAAGCCAGCTGGAAAGGTGCACTATCTTTTCCCTGCACCCTTACCCATCAGGCACCACTTCCACCAGACTGCTCCGGCGTATCTTACCCCAAGCCAAATCACGCTGAACAGACATCCAGTCACATGGCTTTTCTTATCACTCCGATGATGTCACTCAACTCTACATCTCTAATTTCCTCTTTCTGCCTCTGCAATTTCTGGATGTCCACCATCACCTCAAGCTCCGTCTTGACAAGTTGGAGCTGCTCCTTAACTTATCCTAAACCTTACCCATCAAATCTCTGTTCACACAGTTGATGCCTCCAGCTGCATGTTATCTTAGCAGACCAGTTCTCCTTTGTGGATTGCATCACAACAACCACCGGGTCCTGGTTTTTAATGCTCCAGAAGGAAAAACACACGTCTATGTCATCTGCCTGCACAGGTTGTAGTTATTAAGCTAGCACTGACTTTACATTATGAATTTGGTGATTTCAAAATTGGTGAATTTGGTGAATCAAACCCATAATCTTGGCATTGTTTGTATCATGCTTTACCAATTGAGGTTCACTTTCTAAGCTTTAAAAGAACATCTTTGCCATTCAAAATGTCTCTTTCGTGCCTACTTGACTACACCAATGATTGCTAATTATTGGTAGACATAACAAAAAAATCCTGAAAACAAACTGGGAAAAATGCAAAGCTCAAACAGTCCCACATAACATTCTACAACTTTAATGGAAAATTGATGCCGTCATCCAACTGTGAACAATCTTATACAACAGTTTTAATGGAGATTTTTAGTACCACAAGTTGCAGCACACAACAAATTTCCAACACAGTCATCACACATTTCCAAAATAGAGAGAGTAAAAAGAAAAGCTGAACATAAACAATGTGTGTGATAGTGAGAGCTCATTTCATACTTCACTGACTGTTGCAAATGAAACACTGAAGCAGAAGGAGATGGTAAAACAAACCTCCGATTACAGCTGAATCAGACTGTCCGTCACCTCCATGACGCTCGTTATCTTTGCTCACCTCCTCTCCATGATCTACAGGATAGTGACATGTGACAAAACACAACACTAATCTTCTGTTTGTTTTACAGTAAAGAGATACAGTATTTACTCTGGTAGTGACTTCTGTATGAAGTTGTTTATTACAGGGCACAGTATCTTTCTATAGCACAATTACTGACTTTAGACTGAACTGAATTATATATAATTACATCAGGGGCAGTTATGGCCTAATGGGTAGAGGGTTGGACTTGGTAGGAAAAAACTGGTGACCTTATGCGAGACATCTTAACCATAATTGCAAAAAGTAAAAGGCTGCCCACCGCTACAACTTGCTTCAGATCAAATTCTAAGTATTTTAAAGTCTTTATTGCTCCTATTTGATTGGATTGAATATATTTTGTATATGTCTGTTCTTTAAGTCAAAACATAATATATAATTGCAGTGAAATCTTGCAGATATTATATAGTCAGGACAATCAAAGACAATATCATTCCATTCTGAAACAATTAGCATTTATTTCTGAGAACTTACCTAAGCGAGATACAGAAGTTGAAAGGTCAGCTAATGCTCCACAGTTTGACTCCAGTAGACGTCCTCGTATGCTAACCAGCGAGCTACCTCGGTTCAATAACGCTGCCTTAAGTGGAGCAACGTGGTTGTACTGGACAGATGAGAAGCAGCCAATGAAACCTTTGCTTCCAGCATGAGCTACCTCATCATCCATTACATCACTTCCTGTTCAGAAAAATGACAAAAAACAATGTATATATCTCAGAGTGGTTTGTTAAACAGAAATACACTGCACAACTACTGTAAAAACTTGCAGTATGCCATAAATTACTTAATTACAGACAGAAAATATATATTAACATTTACATAATTAGTCAGACGATGGAGCTACACTGTTTCCAAACCCCTGAGTATTTCACACACAGCCACACTTCCGCTCATTCATGGTTAATATGCCAGTTTCATGTTTGCCAGACACCTTAAGCCACTGAATAAAAGATAAAAGGCTTCGAAATGCAAACAGCCTTCATTGTTGAATCACCCTTGGCTAATGTCAGAAAAGGGGAATTTCAGAATCTATCGAGCATTACAAGAGGCTTTGAAAAGTCATGGCACTATTCAGTGACAGAACATCAGGTAAAGAAGCTACATTGTGTTGATTTTAGCGTGTAACTTATATTTAGTCACTCATTTATGCATACAAAATGTGACACAAGTGCCTTCTGTGCCATTTTTCGTCCCCCGAGGATTAATTAGTCTCTTTTCAGATATTATCAGTTCATTACCTGTCACTTTTCCCAGAGTCAGTGATTTCATGGAGTTAAAAGCTGTGTCATATGAAAGGATGTACTTCTTATATTCATGGTCAACCTGAGATGGGTCAAGAGCAAATGAATGAGTACACGAATAAAGACCAATTGAGCAATAGCCCAGAATGCAACAAAATGTCACCCATTAGAATTGTTTACTTTAACCTACAGATAAAGCAAAATGTACAGCCTTATCATTTATATTACATAACTTCTGTATTGGTAGACGTTTATTAAAAATACAAATGCAATTTAATGCTCTACATTTGAAGTTTTTAGACATGTAAGGGCTTCAGTTTGTTTACATGTGACAACTGGTAACTAGTGTGTTTTTATGAACGTAATAAAATATCACACCTGAACAAACACATCTTTTCCCTCCCGCTGGATGTGAACTCTATGCAGCCGTCCATCTGCCAGGCTGCTGTGAATGGGGCTGAACACATCTGGACTCGGTTCCTTATGCAGTCGGTACCAAATCTGTAAAGTCCCTGAGAGGAACAGATCAATACAGTTAGCATATTTGGCCTAATTTCTCAGGATTTGTCCTGTAGTGGACAAATCCTGACAATTGTCCTGTAGTGTACAGAACTGAGCAGAGGAACTCTGGAACTCCTTAAGAAAACTATTGCATAAGTCTACGAGACAAAGCATTTATATTTAGACTATATTTGAACAAAGCTCCAAAAGATTCATACATATTAATTTTTTTGGCAGCCTATAGCCCTTTTGCTCTGTGTTGAATATGTCAATACACATTTACTTGTATCTCCTACGCACACATTGTCCAGGATCTGGGGAACTAAAGAACTGTTCGCTGTCGAGGTACAGGTTAGTGCTGAAATTTTTGGTAGCGTTTAAAGACACCCCCAGACTTGCGTTGTTTGCCAAGGACTTCTGCAGTTTCTACACTTCCAGTATCTGCAAAAAGCATCGTGCGATTGAACGGTTGGAGCACAAAACACAGGCAGGTGGTCCTACTATGTGCTGTAAGCATGTGTGAATAATTCTATATTGAGATACATACTGTGTATGAGTAAATCACGAATCCTAAAAGTAGTTTATGTAAGCAAATTGTTTTGCAACACAAACCGTTATGATGAGCCCTCCAAAACGTTATAAGTGTCTTTTTACAATACTGTGTCAGAAATCACACATTCAGATGTCAGCGTTTGGTCATCCAAACTCAATGGCTCATGCAGATTTGCTTAAAAAAGAGAAGCACTAAAATATGAAAGCTCATATTCGCCCTCATATTGCTTACAACATTTTTTTCCTGTGGAAAACAAAAGTACTTATTAAAGGGATACTGGCTGTCAAGTTCTGTGTCAAATTTGCTTGGTTTATTTATTCTTTGGTTTGGTCTTATGTTAGAGGACCACTGCCGGTGGCCCTTTGCATGAGGTGTAGATGAAGCTGATTTATGGTATATAGCTATAAACCTGACCATTAAAAACCCAAATGAGCAGGTCTGAGGATTAATCAATGGCCTTGTGCCCTTAATCTAATTAGCGGGAGGGAACACAGAGAGCTGTAACGTTTCTTTAATGTTTCTTTAAATTGAATCTTGCAGTACAATATTCCAGATAATAAGGGATGTGAGAAACTAATTGAGCACTGTGATACGCCTATTATAGCCATATAAACTCTTCATAAACCAATGCCAGCCCACCAGCTTTAAGAATGATGTGTGTACGGCTGTCTCACCGTTTCGTGCTAAGATGACTGCCACATACTGCTGGCTGAGTGTGTTGACTGTGAGAAGCATAGCAGGACTCTGTGTGGTTTGGAAACTGAGTGCCATGGTGTCTCTGGACATGCTGTACTGAGAGTGTCCGGTCGTCCTGTTTTGCATGACGGAGAACGGCTCCTGAAAGGTGTACGTGACCGATGCACCTCCTTCGAAGGACATGGACACTTCTGTGGACGAAAACAAACCAGGTGGAGTTTGTGTTTGCTATAAATCTTTATCAGAAGTGATCAGAAATGACGTACACTAATGGAATTACGCACAATAAAATAAATCAAGAAATTAGTCAGTTTTGACGTTGGTTTGTGCTAAAGCATGTATACAGCTCAGAAGATGGATAGACAGACAGATAGACAGACAGACAGACAGATAGACAGGCAGTCTGGATTATTACTGGCAGCCGTGATTAGATACAGACAGAGATAAGAACAGAACAGTCAGTGTTTCCTGTCTCATCTTCAGTGTCTTTGATCAGTTCAGTGAGATCATCAGATCAAACTAATGAGACACACATCAGACTTTCTGATTTCTTTGCTTTCTGTCAGCGCTTTTGCAATAAAACTACATACATTCTGCGATGTTTACGTTTTTCTGAAAGTAACGTCGTGACTTCAAGCAGGGTGGCTGGAATCATCCACCCACACGAGTAGAACAAAAAATTCAGATGTAGTCATACACCATTACATTAAGTCAATATTTCTTCTTAATGTGGTGTGATGGAAGGATGGGTTTTTATGAACTGAAGGACGCTTACGTAAAACAGCTTCAGCTTCGATTCTGTACATTCAAAAATCCCACTTAACACACACGCCTCCAAACGTCTGTGCTCATACAGGCTACATCAAAGCTCTTCAATCTAGCATTTGATAAAGCCGAGTTATTCAAAGACTGGCATTTGCCCACTGACATACGGGTAAATTATTTTTACAGTACATTATGCAAATTAATATACGTCACCAAGGCGACCGTGAATTCATGTTACACGTTTCATCGTGGTTTCATCATGTCTAATAGAAAGACAGGGAGGGATTCTTTATTGCCTAGCAACTGCCTTCAAAACAAAGCCAATTATTTTTCCAGAATTTGGAACCTCTCGCATTAAATGTGTCATAATTAGTTATTACGATGCTTCAGTCTGGTAAGTCTTAGCTAAGTGCTTTTGTCTTATTTTCCTTTACAGTTTTCTATCTAAATGCAGTTATTCCTGTTTCTAACTGTAATTAATGTTACGTTATGGGGCGGTACCTTCTGTGCAGGACGGCCCCCCGTAGGCGGAGTTAGTGCAGTCGCACACATAACCGCTGCTCTTCTCGATGCACTTCCCTCGATTGTGGCAAAGCCCAGCTGAGCTGCTACAGTGACCCGCACACCCCGCACTCACTCCTGGTGTCACTTTGGCCCGCTCCTCCAGGTCAAACATCACTCCGTTCATCTTAAAAGCCCGAATACAACCAAGAAAACCTCTTTGTTTTGTGGTGGTGCATCCTGGGATGGGGCAGAGAGAAAGAGATCAATGAAGACTAACTAACAAAGACAACTTTTTCTGCAGTGAACTTTTAAAATGTCCATTTTACCAATAAACATCTGGTTGCCAAGCTGAAGGCGAAGGTGTCCGTCAGATGGGGCTTCTGCGAGCCGCAGGGGCAGCTGGTCGACCTGCAAGGATGCGTCTTTCACACTGCGCTCGGCTCGAACCCAGTGCCACTGTCTGTCATTAAGCGGCACGGGAGATTTTACAGTCAGGATTACTGGCCCGTCGCCCACATCAAAGGAGAAGGTCACGGCTGAGGGAGCTGGTGGACAGTGAGATGAGCACTTTAAAGCTGTATTAATCCGAATAGTAGTAGAAAAACGAACACCTCTGAAACTGCTATGATAAAAACTGAAATTTAAGTAACTGAAATATAAACTACTAACAAATGCAAAAGCAAATGAATATTAGAATGAATGAATAAATTAATAAAATGAAATGCCAAATATAACAATATATACAAGCATAAGGTTTTGTATATATGCGTGTTTAAATTTCATGGAGTTAATGTAACTTTTTATATATTTTAAAGCACAAAAATGTATGTTTTAAATTGATAACTTGATAATGTAGTTTTATTATTTATTTGTGTCAGACTGAATTATTATGCCCTTAGATTTCTTAAACAGGACCTTAAACTGACATTTGTGTGGCGCTATAGGTGCTGAGACTCACAGCTTAGCTCGACTCGGATGAAGTCCTGAACTCCCATGTTCTCCAGGAAAACCCCAGAGGGCGACGCGGTTTTGAAGTAGAAGGAGACGTCGAGAGAGAGTTCCGCCTGGAGTCCGGGGAAGTGCAGACACGAGGCCTCTTGATAAAAGGACACAGCGTTCCACAAGGACTCTAGCACAAAGGAAGAAAGATATACGCCGCATATTTGATTACAAATTCCGGACGGGTTATATATTCAGTTTATACATCAAATTAGTCACTTCTTTTTTCTCTCTTGCTCTCTCATTCTTTTCAACCCCGCCTCGCCGTCACGTATGACAACAGCAGAACGGATACGTTAACTCACTGTCGCCAGAGCACTGCAGGGGTCCCACTGCGTACACGGCTTCAGAGCCCAGTCTGTAAGTGTCGCCAATCACTATCTCCTGAACCGGCAAGTGTTCTTTGTATGAGAAAACACCAGTGTCATTCTCCCTGTAAACAAAAAACACAAACGCCAAACTGTCCTCACCACAGATGTATTAAGCCGGCTGCACACTGCGATTTTTGCGGCCCGTCGCAATTGTTGCTTGTCAGACTGTGTGACACAATCCCAGTGAGAACTGTGGGTAAAAGCCACGGCACACTGCGCAACATTAACGCGTCAGTCTTTGCAAGTCTTTGTCTTCATAGCCATATTGTACTTTGGTTACAACTGTCCCAATTAAAGCAACGTCAACTGTTATCTGTCCAACAATATAACAAATTTCTGACACTTGCAAAACTTCATCGAGACTAAGATTCACTACAATTAATCAGCTGTTAAATTGTTACACTAACTAATCAAAAAGTGTTAATTTTGCCCTATGACAAGAAATATTTTGCAATCTTTGAATATGCACTTCAGACAGAAAAATTGTGTAGAAAATCTAAGCCTGTACCCGGAAATAAGCAGTTAAGTCCACAGATATTGCCATTAGGCCACAAAAACTGCAGACAAACAGATAACGGTAGTAAATCTGACAGACGAAATGAGTCGCATTTGCCTTGTTACCATGACATTCTGTCTGCATCACAGTTGCAAAAGTAGTTCATGTCGACGCAGTTCTCCTCCAGGCCACAGGAGCACTGCTGCACCCCCGGCTGGAATCCACCCCAGTATGTTCTCTTCTCTCCTCTGCGGTCCAACCACCAGGACAGAGGGGTGCCATCTGCAATTACAGCAGACAAGACCAGACACAACCTTAAACATGAGCTTTTTCTCTTGAAATAAAAAGGAACAGGAAAAAATCTAACAAAATACACAATGCACGTGCATTAAAAATGTTTCTTAATATGCAAATGTTTCATTTCTATTTTTATGTTCCAGTAATTACTTCATCAGAGATGACAAATACTTTTGATTTGTGTGAGAGACGTTTGCAGTTTCAAGCTTGAACCTGGACGCACTGACAGAGGTTTAATCGGCAGCTTAATTTAAAGCCATAAATCAAAACACTTGTGATAAAGTGAGATAATAATGACTTTCAATAAATCTTTGGTCTGAACTGCATAATAATGCCAAGTGGAGTTTAATTCTGGGTAATAATTATGACTTTAGCCTGGGATAACTGCCAGACTGAAAATAGAAACCTGACTAAAATATAGACTTTCTTTTGTCATTGTCAGACTAATGAACCACAAGTCTATAACTTGAACTAAACACAACATTCTTTTCTGGGTAAGTTCCAGTATTTGATCTCATTTTGCTACTATTACTGAAACTTGTTTTCTAAATGTGAGACTGACTTTAAATTTGGGGATAAGCAATAACAATATTTCACTAACATCCCCAAATTGAGAGTACAAACACTGCCACACTTGTTAAGGTTCATCCATCTATATAATTTAACACAAAACATCATTTTAAACAGCTTGTTTTTCTGGTGGAAAACATGCATGAAACAGGATTTTAACCCCTTAAAATCTGATTTTCTTTCTGAGCACAAACTTAGATTGTGTACATTACCACTCTTGTAACTTTTCCAAATTCAGATATAATTGAGCAATTTTATATCTTGAAATATTCAGAAATTGGGCAATTTTTAAAATAATAATACACTGCCAATATGACCTCACAAAACTCATGAATAACATTTTCTCAGGAAAATGTTTATAGGATTGAAACATATTTACATAACACGTCCACCTCATATAACGTGGTCTACATGTGGAGAAAGTAGCAGAAAGTTTATCTTTTGCATATGTAGACGAGCGAACAAGGCAATGTTTAATTACTGTGACTTATTTATTAAATAGTTTAAATAAACGCAATGAAACTAATTATGTTTTTCTTTCAAGTCTACTGGACCTGAAGAGACAAGAAAGCATTTTTTTAATGATACAGTGGGTGGAGAATAATAATATTGTTTATAGTCTGGACTGACATGATATCTGCCTCTAGGGAATTGAGCTACATCAATTTTTCATAAAGCGAGGAACCTACACTTGACTCCCTCCAAGAGCTGCCAAAACTGAAAAAACAAAAAGCTTTTCAAAGGCCACATCTCTGTCTCGGTCTTTTCAAAACCCACATCTCTGCCCGAAGACACATAATGACCCTTCTCACATGCATTTGGTTAGATGCTAATGAAGCTCGATCTATTATCTAGTTCAACATTCCATCTTCCACATCATGAAACCGGTCCGTCTTCATTTATCCTAATAATGCTTTGACAGAGCCAAATCTCTCCATGATAGATTCTGTCCAAGAGTGGCATGTCTAATTTATGCTAATTCACATTTCATCATTTATCACTCAGTAGGAATAAAGAGGAGAACGCAGAAATTCGGTTATTAGCTTCAACTAAAGTATCTGACAAAATCAATCTAGCATATTTTGCATTGATGTTTGTTCTGCATTTACAGATACCAAAAACTTGAAAGATCTCTTGTGATTTGGAAGTCCTCAGAACATACAGGACTTACCCCAGGGGTTAAAGAGACGAGATCTTCTGCAGTGGTAGGCGATTCTCTGTTCACAATGTTCTGACAGGGACAGTAAGGCCTTCAGCTGGTCAGACGAGGCGCTGTAGTTGAACCACGCAACATGAGGCTTCTGCAGCGTGGAACCTCGTACCCTGACCGCATCCGAGCTGTTGTGACGGACCACCGTCCACACTTTGTTTTCTGAAAACATTGACACTGTGCATTATTTTAACGTTTCAACATGATCACAGGGAACAAGGCTGAAAATAAATAAATAAAACTGTGTCTCTGTATCGATTTATAAACAGCAGGGAAGTGCAAAAATGCACATGTCATTGAGCAAGATCTACCGGCACATGCTGAAATGCTGAACAAAGTAAGTGCTAATCATTTGAGTTTTTTTTAGATAGAAGCAAAGCAGGTGACTCCAGCATGTGTCTGTTCAAGGCTTCCAGGCATTGTGCCAAACTTTGCCTAAAGCACTTTTGAGTTTTTTTCTTGCTATAAACGCTTTTTGGCAACTTCATAAAGCTACACACACATTGGACAACTAAACTCTTTTTTTAAAAGAACACTAAAGCCACAAATCCTGTTTTTGTGAGACTTTATCTTATTTATTAACTTTATTTTAACTATTCTCTTAACTATTTTACAAAAATTAACCTTTTTAAAGTTTTCTTGGCCATTTGTTGAGAAAGAAAAAATTATTTGTTCATATTACCTGTGATATTGCAGTAAACTTGAATGGGATCCAGAGGGCCACTTCCATCAGGATCTATGGAAAAATATCCGGACGAGCTGCCGGCGAGCCTGTAGTGTTCACATGACGCTTCATACACAGCTGTGAAGACAGAGAATAAAAGATGTGAAAGTTCATCAAAGCACTTGTTTATGAAACACTTCATAAGCAAGACCAAGGCCAGTGTTTGAAAGATCAGCGCTTTCTACATGCCTGTACTCATAAACAAACTACTTCTGTAAAGACAATCCCAGTAGAAAAACAAACACAGAGAAACAAAGTTCTGCTGGAGAGAGAATCTCCAAGGATCAAATCTGCCAACAGATTGTTTTTGATATACGGCACTTTGTCATGTTACTCACTGTATCTTTACAGAGTATCAAAAGACCATGAAATAACCCAAGGCAATGTTGGGAGAGAAACTTAAGCAGATGTTACTGCCTCCTTGACTTTGAACTGTGATATGAAGTTTCAAATTCTGACTTTAATTTGCTTTAGGTTTCTTTTGACTGTGACATTTTGGGCTTAGTGGGTTCTTTCAATGAAACCTTCACGGAAATTTGTGTTGACACCTGGCATGTTTTTGTAATATATAAACAGAATTAGTTTGACTCTGTGTGTTTGAAATGTAGGAATCCATTGCGCAGACCTACAGTTATGGCATGTAGCTCCACTGTATCCTGTACCAGAGCAATCACAGTAGAAGGACGACCAGGTCTGAGAACATCGACCACCATGTTCACAGAAATTATAGAGACACCTGACAGAAGAAGAGAGTTACACAGAGATATCAGGACGTGTGCAATTCTACACACATAAAAATGAGGTCATGTGATCGTGCTGTTTGAAACAGTATAAGTCACAATTTATTTTTAAAAGACCCAGTTTGAATGAATGTCAGTTGACAGAGATTAACTGTCCAATTAAACAGTCTAAAAATAACGCTGACTACATTTATTATTGACTATATGTCTAACAGTCAAAAGCAATTGTCTGGGACTTAAGGAGCATGTCAGTATGCAATTAAAGAGTCTTGAATAGACATCCAATAGATTTTAATGTAGCCTAACAGCTCAGACAAAGTCCAACAATCAATTTAAGTCAAGTTACAAAAGAGATTCTTGACAGAATATTTCACGTCAAGCGAATCTGAATTAAAAAGAGCACAAATAATATTTGAAGTTACGCCAGGAGAGTATCAGAGACAGACTTTTGTGTCAGTCATTCGACCGGAGAAGATACATTTCCATTTCAAGTTTGATTTTTAATGTTAAACACAAAGTCTTGTGTTTACTCAGATGACGAAACAAACTTAAAACTAAAGCAACTGAATAAGGCAGTCAGTAATATCAGATCTTGTCATCTTAACTCACCAACACAGTGTTGATTAAACATGTTAATATACACTGAAAACAAGCATCAATTTTTAAGTTCATTTAATCTCTTCTGTTTTTCTCAATATCTGGGCTACATGGGCTCTTAATTTCTCCTGGGTAGGAGAGTCACACCATCATGAAACACCTGTCAATAAACGAATACACAAATCCATGTTTGTCAAAGGTTTCCAGAGACGTGCTGATTAATAGCACTTTAATTTTGTCTGCTTGACTTTCACAATTACCAGCCTTTCAGGCCAGCGTATATTATTTCACAGGGCTCAGTTTGCTCGTCTGGTCCCCAAAGAGCCTCTTTATGAGGCCTCTACGTACACTATAGCCATTCAAACAGCCATTAACCGCTACATGGAGAGTCAACTGCAGGCTGGATACTGTTTCAGGTGATGATTTTATTACCTCTGTGCTATTTCTAGTCATGCTTGGAAAGGGCTTCGCTGGACCATAAAATTATGCCGATGTGCAGAACTGCTCGCTAGCAATAAACCGCCCTGTGAAGTTTTAGCGATGGAGGCGGCTGGCAAAGAGGGACATGTTTAAAGCAAAAGTCAATGACCTGAAGATTTGTTGTGAGGTTTGTGATGTGGAAAGCGGCAGGACGTGTGGTGCTTGAGTTTGCCGGGTGATAGACAGTCGACATCGATTTGTTATTTTAACTGGTCGTATAAGTGTCTTTGGGTCACATAACGATCTCTTTAATACCACAGTAACATTAAAAATTTAGAGCAATATTAATGTTATGAGCAATTTCAAGCCATATCCGTAATAAAGAGATATAACTCAAAGGAGAAATAAAGCATCTATCAAAATTGAAGGGAATTAATAACAGGAGAATTAATGACCTATGAGGGGCCCTTTAAAACCACAGAGCTTTTAAAACACGCGCAAATTAGCATCACTGAGACCCGCACGGCAACCAGCTAGGTGAACCTGCTCTGATTGGCCCATGTAGCTCATTTGCAGAAACAGCTGCCCATGTATCACCATCTTCAGATGAAAATAAGGCCTTCGCTGTTAGAAAAAAATGAAATAGGTGTATTCTACTGAGACTTCATTAAGATTGCAAATATATGTGCCAGACAAAATAATGAATTTGTCTCCATGGAGAAGCACTCCTGACAACATCCAAAACCCAAAAGAGGCCAAAGCGTAGCAGGGGTCAGCTATTTCGGCACTTGATTATCAGAGACCCCATCTGAGGCTGGGCACAGAGGGGCAAAAGAAGGAAGAAAGGTTTCGTCTAGCAGCCAGCAGCAGTCTGCCCTCTGAAAGCCTCTCAAAACCTGTCACACGGCTCACAGAGGAGGTCCTCAGACTATGACAGCTGCTCATGAATGATTTAGACTTACTGCTGATGGAGGGGCCTTGTCATGTTCATACAAGTTCACTATTATTAAAATGGCCCGTACAGACAAGCCAGTTGCATACGACCCTGCCAAATAAAAACGTATCGCGAGACTGAATGCAAGCCAGTCTGGTGGTCTAGTTGAAGTGGAGATATTTTGGTGGTTTTGTGTAAATTTCTGCAAAAATACACTTAAGTGAGCCATAATAACTGTAATGGAATAAAAGTTTGAATTAATAAGCAAAATGGTAGCATTTTTTTATGATTTTTACTTTAAAAGTGTATAATTTTTACAACAATAACATAGCTAAAAAGAATCACAAATAATAAGTTATTTTCAGAACACTTCTTCCATCCCAGCCAAAAGATAGTCCCACCCCCAACCTGCAATTGGTTAAGCTTATGTTGTTGTGTCGGGCTGGCCGAGATGTTTAAACAAGCAGTTAAATGTTTTGGTAGCACCACAAATCCACAGCGTTTGCACTTCAGAAAAAAAAATCAACCTCAAAATGATTTACTTTACAGAAAACCTGTACTTTTGCTTATTGACCTGAAATATAAGAAAGTATTTTTTCAAAATAAAAAAGCCTTTAATAGCTTTAGCTTTCGACATTCTTTTGTAGAAACAAACCACATGACCCTGACGAGGACAAGCGTGGATGGATTTACAGAAATTTGCATCTGATTATTGTAGTTGTACACTAGGTTACACACATCCTCTCCAAAGATCCTCTATTTTATCCTCTTGAAAACAGATCAGCACTCAGCAAGCTTTCCTGCCATTTATCTTGTTTACTCAAAAGAAAGTTAATAAGAAGACAAGAGCAGAACTCTCCCCGTCTCCATGCAGGGCCCCTGCAGACCTGAAGGACCGCAGGGGTCATGTAATTCTGGGTCGATGAGGCTTCTGATACCAGTATGTGGTAATGAGAAAAAGTGCAGCATGCAGCACTGAGCTTGTTAGTGGGCCTGTAACCTAAATGATAGTACAAATGAACTTCCTCCAGTTCTAATTAGGACTCTGCCGATAGCCCACCTCAACCTGAGCCCCTAATGACAAAGAAAAGCACTGACATGTGAAGGTTTCTGTGGAAGTAGATATTTTGCAGCACACACATGTAAAGCAGTAACACAAATCATCCGTGTGCTGATGTGTGTCTGATTGAAAAACAGTGAAAAAATGTTTGCACCTGTCACGAATTCCACATAAGTCAAATTGTAGATGACTGTAGCTCCCCAGATGGCCTTGCTGGACTGACATGAGATCCACAGGCTGGTTGTTAACAAGAATGAGCCGGACGCAACCTTGAAAGGCCAGTGTTGGATTCAAGCAGCCGGAGTCACTTTGGGATGCAGGACATCCTGACACGGATAAAACATATGATGGTTGGGATGGAAGTTATAACAAAACAACAGGTCTACAAAATGAAGGAATTAACGTGAATTATATTTTGTGAATAATTTTTGTAAGTGAAGCTAAATATACTCAAGGAAAATTGAGTTTTCAAGAATACAAATTAATCCTGCTAATCTTGACTGTATCTGTAATTACAAATTGTCTTTTCACCCTTTCTGGAAATGTTTTTGGACTATTTTCTTACCTCCAAAATAGTGTTTGTCTTTTGGCTTCAGATAATTCTTCAGCTGGATGGTGGACGCGGGCTCACTGTCTAGAGTCATGATGATCTGAAGACCTCTAGTGTTGAGACTCACCGAATGCCACAAACCATCATTCACTCTCTGGCCTGTCAATCAAAAAACCACCATGCTCTGTTATAACAAACACATTGCTGGCGTTCACAATGTATGAAAGACCTTTTAGGGCAACAAATCATGTAATTAGCACTTCAGTTAAAATAAATCACACATACAAAGTGTTTCAAGGTAACAACGAGTGTGTGAATCCATCCAGCCTCACACAAAACAAAGCCCCGGTAAACAGAGAACTCCAGTCACAATACAAAGTGTCATCAAAACACATCTGCTGGCGAAACCCGCCCCCATCCCCAAAGATGAATTCTCTTTGAGGTTTGATTTAATTAATTCCGGCCATTACAAATGAAGGGCGCCCAAGCTGTGTGTGGCTGCTGTGTGTCTACAGTCTCCCCTGTGCCGCCATCTGTTTGTCTTCCGAGCTCAATTGCTTCACTTCTTCTCTATCAGTAATTACAACAGCCTCCATTGCAGTCAACGCTCCTCTGACGTGAGTCTGAACCTAAAAAAGGTTTGTGGAAGGATAAAACAGAAGCTCTAGCACAGCCTGGCCTTGCACAGCAGATGGAGACCGACCTTCTTTTTCCTGCTGCGCAATCCATCGCTGTAGAACATCAGGCTGGGCTGAAATATGCAAGACAATCTTGTTCAGGCCAGCATGTATGTTTCCCTTGAACTTTTGTCCGGGATGCTGGACATGGATGCTGGAAAAAGTTCTTGGCTTTGTGTGTGGAGAGATAAGCTGTATTGACTTCTATACAAATGGTTTTGTTTTTTTCCACGCATCTCATTGAGTGCCGGGGAAACTGTGCTCTGTAAGTAATAGGATGTCTCTGAATTGCCTGGCTGGCTTAATTGAAAAAGAGAGACATTTATATTCTTGATCACTATGTGTGTGTAATTGCTGAAAGTGAGCAGGATTTCCAATTAAACTCCTTCAAAGCAGTAATTTCAGTGGCTACAGTATGTCATGCCTGGATAAAAGTGACAATTCTACCATTTGATCATAGCCAGATTACCGTGTCGCTTGCTGAGGTTTTACAGCATTTACAATTTGCCCGCTGCATGTTAAAATGACTAAGCTCAAAAGATTAAATGTTACAAAGAATAAACACTATATCAATTACGTAATTTACAGAACGTGCCCCAGGTTCGGTTTAAGTCTAGTCAAGTACCTGAAATGCAAAAATCTGAGCCATTTAAAACTATTGTATTTTTCGTATTGTATATGATGTCATGCTACAGGAAGTGATCTCACCAGCTGACACTTCTGACATCTTCAGAGCTGGCGTCTGGTGTGTGAGGTGGAGGCGTCCGCTACTGATCTGGAGTATTAAGTACGATGGCTCCTGATCAGAGATCAGCGGGCTGGACAGCAGCAGGCCATCAGGGTTCCAAGTGCGAAACTGCAGGCGCACTGAAGGGCCTTCCAGGACCGGTGCAGGTGCTGGCAGCGACAGAAAGCTGCTGCTGGAGCTCTGAAATGTGGCTGCCACCAGCTGCGGCTCTGAGCAGGAAAAGGTCACGTTGCCCTGTGAGAGAAGATAGAGAAAGCCAAAGCATCACTTTACATGCTAGCAGAGAATGACTGCAATCTGGGTCCACATGAACCACTTACACTGTGAAAATAAAAAGATACTTGACGTACAAAAAGCGAGACTTCAGATTGAGACGCTGAAGAAACGTTTTCAAGGATGTCTAAGCACCATTTAATATCATGTACCATTAAGACATTGATTGTGTTACAGTATGAACTTCTGACACAAGTTCTTGCAAAAGCTAAGCTCTTCAGAAAAGTAATCTTTTTGAAAGGTTGAAGAGGTTTCTACACTACTGGCTTTACACAGTTTTATCAGAGGAACATCGTAGGAACATCAGAGGAATATCAGAGGTTCAATCTTTTAATTTTTGATTGCTGATCTTACAGGAGAACCTGAAATCGTAAATCACAGATAAAACCTTATATTTATGTTCTTGTACACCGTCTGTGAGTCACTACATGTTTTTGCCCCTTTTCTAGCAAACAAAGCTGCCTCAAGCCATTAGTATTTTTGTCTTCCTTAATTGGTTTCACGTCACATCACAACATTTCAAAGAGTTTACAGTCATGACCTTTTCCAAATGTGAAATTCCCTCTAACCCTGAACCACACAGTTCCTAGATTTTCTTCTATTTAGGATCATTGTCATGCTGTACGTGTCACACTGAATTACTGCCAATGTCAAAACACACCTCTGTGGTCAAAGGTTTAAAATCATGTTTGCAGTTACATGGCAGCGAAACCGTTTAGCCATAGTGAGAAAGCTGGAGCCACAAGGAGAGACAGGGATAAGCAAAAGAAAACAAGCTGAAGAGAGGCAGGAGAATTCGAGAGGCTGAGAACCAGACAGGCTAAACCCACAAAGGCAGCAGGCGGTCTGGATAAATGTCACCAGCGCAGCTCCACAGAGAGCAACAGAGACTCGGAGAGCACATCCGCAGGACAGAAGCTCACGTAGGCGTGAAAAGGTTACTGCAGTGTGAGGTGAACACCCCATTGATCCCTGTGCCACAGGGCTGTACGACACCAGATCGCTGAACTGAGGCCTCGCCAAGCCTTCTCCCAACCCGACAGCCTCGAGCTGCGATATGCAAACACGTGTTTTTTTTTTTATTTAGCTCAGTTGAACACCGGCTGTCTTTTCTCTGAAGTGATTCTGACAGGATTGTTTTGTCATTTTTTATTTGAGAAAGTAACAAGAAATGTGTTTTGGCTAAATGTGATCGTTTCAAAGGCATTTTTTTTTTTAATTCTACCAATTAACATTTTAACAGTTCGGACAGATTTCAGATGACACAAAAGCATAATCTGAGAAGCTGTGAAGTCTGACAAAAGAAATGGTGGCACAAAAAAAGCTACAGCATGAAACTCTGCAGTTTTACACACTTGAATCTTGTTGATAAAGAAGTGACTAAAGTGTGACTGGACAAGTTGCAAATGATACAGTGTGTTTCTGTAGCTCAGCTGGTAAGAAGTTGGTTGTGGGTTTGATTCCAAGGATTCCAAGGAAACACAACTGACAAACTGATAAACTGTACAACTTGAATATAAGTAACTTTGAAGTAACTGTATGTTACTTTGAATAAATGCACTTTGAATGAGTGCATAATGTTCATGAGTGTTCATAATGTATAAAAGCTGCTTACCACACTGTATATCTGAGGCTTTCGTCGTTTGGCCAGGTCGATGATGTTCACTCCATTGTAGTAAAGGTTCTCCATGCAGCCATGAAAGTTACGCCGAATGAAAGTTCCAGGTTTACCAGGCAGTGGAATCCCACCAAAGCTTAGCTGAACAGAGAAGAACCATTTATTTTAACACATATAACAAAACATTGCCATGAATTGTATTTTTTAATATACATTCAATAGACCACAAAAATCCAGTTTTATTGACTGATTTATGATACATTAGGAGAAAATCTCTGTTGACCCTTATCTGTTATCTGTAGTCCTGCATTAATGTGACTTTAAATATTAAAGTTAATTTTCATTACACGTTCAATAGACCTCAGTCAGGGTAGAGGGCATATTTAATTTTCTCCATGAAAATGAGGCCATGAGGGACAGATATACAATACGTTTCCTTTACTAAGTTTTTAGTGATTTTTTTTATCCACTGAAAAGTTTTTAGAAATATGTGTTTGAATGACACAAAGACATACAATAAAAACCATTAGACTCCACATTTTCTTCTCAAAGTTCAGCTTATATTCTGGTAAAACGGTCTTTGACATACAATAAAAGTCTCCTGTGCATGCTGGTCGTTCTTGAATACCTGAATGCACTTCGGTCCACTTTCTGAGGCAAACATGCCTCAAGTCACTGATGTTTTCAACTGCCTGACAATCGCTTCAGGTCAAACCACAATGTTTTTATAGGTTAAAGGTCAAGACATGGCTTTTTCAAAGGTAAAGTTTTCTTTAGCATTCAGCGGTGGATGTTCTTTTGTTTAGGATCATTGTTATGCCGCTGGAGCCACATTCTATTTTTCTTCATCTCACGTATGGACAATCTGCCATGGTTCCCTAAAATTTATGGATGCAGCCCAGAATTTGTTTTTCCGTCAGTAACTGTCCAGTTCAGCTGCAGGGTATTTCCAAATCTGAATGTTTGGAATGAGGTTATTTTTTTGAAACACATTTCTTGCTTAGGCAAAAAATAAAACTTCTAAATTCTAGTGGAGCTTCTTCTACAGAGGTACACAAATATTTCCATAATGTTTCTTTAATTAACCACCAGAACCATCTAGCTGGTCTTTGACACAGTCCAGCAACAATCACAATCATTTGTGAAGGACAGCAGTTCATTCTTGGTCAGTGTTACTTCAAAATGGTCTGGTAAGGTAAAAACAGAAACAGCAGGATCGGAGGGACTTGACAAAATAATTAAACAGGCATTAACGTGCTCATGGGGAAGCATGAAACAGAAGGCCATGTTCTCTGTGCCGGGGAAGGTGAAGGTCGGGTTGGGTGTTGTGTGGTGAGGGGCGGGTCCGGAGGTGTGGGACCAGGCGGTCGTTGTCTCAGTGGCAGCCAAGCTATGTCATGTCCTTCCTAGATCTCGAGGGCACCTTGTACATACATAGAGCTGCGACATTTCTCATAGGGGAGGTGAACTTCTGCTTTATAGTGCTATTAACTTCAGGTTCAACCTTATGTTCTCACACTGATAGCCATTGCCTGCTATTGTAAGTCTGATTCTGGAACAGCGATTGGAGGGCTGGGGAAACAACGATACGTGGGGAAGCAGATCTCCTATCACAGCAGATTTATGAACATTGAATTTTCCTCTCGCTGATCAATAAAGTCTTTCCTTGTCGTTTTGTAGCTCAGGGCCCATTTTTTATGCTCCTCTGAACTCAAACCTGGTACCATAAAGAGAATACTCTAACTCCTACTTTAAGCTCTTATCTATTCTAATCCTATTGTCCTCTTCAAAATTCTGATTATCTACTGTAACATGTGTTCTGTTTCTTTGTGTTTTTGGTTCTGTCTTGTGTAACTTAGTTTTTCCTTGTTAGTCTCATTAAGTTCACCATGAAATTAAATATACTATTCCTATTTGTTGGATAAGATCGGAATATTGCAAGTTTAATAATTCTTCTCAACTCCACCAGATGAATCCTACTGGCCCAGCGATTACACTTAAAAAATAAAGGTAGGTTGGCGACCCACCTCATAGTCAACCTCCAGGGAATCTCCATCACCTTTGGTCCTGAAGTGCTGAGTGTGTCTGTCCAAAGTGAAGTTGACCTGTTTGTTGAAGCGTTCGATCAGAACAGAGTGCCAGTGAAGATCATCCAGAAGACTTCCAAGAGTGACGGCCATACGAGCGCTGCTGGACCTCACCCTGCTGTCATCTACCAATCAGAAGAGTTTTTCAAAAGGTTCATACGCCAACAGCCATTAGCAAATATATACAAATAGACTTTATATCTTCAAAGACACAGAGAGAACACCAATAATTGTATATATTGTTTTAGAAATCCAAATAGGAATTGGATCAAATTAATATTTGATATTACAATAACCACCAATGTAATGATGAATGAAATTCGTTTGAATATTTTAACCCTTCCAGCAGTACTGTAACTCACCCAGGTTTAGATGCAAGGCCAGTCTGCCACGGTGCAGCTCCAGAGTAATATAATCCCCTCGCTGGCCTTCCCCATGCAGTAAAACACCCTCTGCCTGTCGACTCTTAAATCGCAGAGATATAACATCTTTCACCGTGCTCATAGACTTCTGGTTGAATCTGTAGAGCAGTGAGCTTCTGCCATCAAAGTCAGCCACATATGACCCTACAGGCAAATGAGATTTAATATTTAGTATTTCTCACACACACTGAGAAATTCCTCATTTTATTTCAAATTAAATAACAGTGAAGATTTTAGTACACAAAGCATTTGATTCATTGTGATTTTACATTTAATTTCACGTAAGTGTTGTCATGTAAACGACAGGTCTGAAAACGTCTGGACTCTGTAGTCGGTAAACCGCTGGAGATGGGTTTCACTCTAAATGGTGATGAGAACATTTAAAATGCAATCAAGAAGATGGTCTGAATCATGCTGAAAAAACAGGGACGAATATTTGAAGGCAAGGAGAAAATGAGGTTTGCCAAAGCTGTGTGCTACAGGTAAGACTGAGCTTTAAATGTTTCTGTTTGATGTGCACACACACACACACTATGGACGATATTTCCAAACTGCTTGTATCCAAAACAACCTTGTAAGTCCTGTGAGATTGTTGCTAGGCTACTCTCTGAACAACATTTTTGTGAATGTATTTGGGTCAGAACCCATTAATCAAGACCAGTGATTAATCAAGACCAGTGATTCCATTATTTTCAGCCTGAAAAACAACCATCTACAAAGATTGTGTATATAAATCTTGATGATACGGACATTGAAGTTTTTGCAAGGTTCAATAAAAAGGGCAAAAAAAGATACGATTCAATGTGTGCTTAGAGGAGACAATGCATGCAACGTATTTAAAACATATTATAATGGTTTCATGAGTTGAGAATAACCAGGTTATTGGTGCCTCAGCTCAGGGGGAAATTTACCAAGAATGAGCTGCGTCTACTGGCGGTGATGTTTATAATCACGTGCCGTGCGAGATGTTTCACAACCAGATTCACCAAAGGAATTATGCAAATCAGGTAACACCGCAAACTGCTGCACGCAATTTGCGCGGCGCTATCCTCATCTCACAGACCGAGTTTGAAATTGCAGAGAATGCAGAATGAATCTGGCACACTTCAACCAGACAGCAAAGCATCGCTGCACGACTGCAATCCAGATGCCTGAATTGGCTCTTTACAAATGCAGAAAGGCTCGACTACCCTGTGCACCTGGATACACGCCCAGTTATAATGTCGTTCTCCATCATCTGATGAATCGCTCCTGCCACGATCAATAGAAATGTACAAAAAATATCTTTTTAAAATAAAATTCACTGTCTATGGGAGACAAATACGTAAATGAAAAAAGCGTGATCTATTATAAGCCTTATTTACATAGATAGAGGGCTAAAATTAGTTAATTAAACAACCAAAAAAGCAGTGCAACTATATCAGCGTAGATATTGTTCGGCTGAACCGAACGTTGTTTCATTAGTTAATGAGAAGCAGGGTTATAGTGGCAATACTGTTTAATAATTCACCCAGCAGAATGAAGAAGTCTTGGCTTGATTCTACTTGAAGCACAACTTTCTTTATGAATCTTTTCACTTTCTCTTAATTTATTATTACTCACTTGACCAACACACCTAGCGTTCCAGGTTGAAGAAATGTTTATACGTTTCTTTTATTGTGGCTTTTCAGATGTTTAGAGGTGTTTCCTGTTAGACTTCTTGATAGCCCAAAACATTGTTTCTTAGATGCAAATTCAGTCTTGTCTTTCTTATGCTTGCTTGCACCACTGTTTCCCAGAATCCTCTTGGTCTGTATTTCAGCCCATTACCGTATAATGCCACTCATTATGAGACAAAACCACACAGCCCTCAAAGAAGCGAGCGAGAGAGAGTGAAAGGAGTAAAGTGTTTTTTTTTTTAAAAAAATCCTTTTTTCAAATTAGTGAAGCATGGCAGAAAGGCTCATATAGATTCAAACAGTGTCTATAATGATGTATGTGATAATAGGCAACTGCTCCATTTGGTCAAATAAGGAAAATGCTAGCTGAGACAGACACGGTCTGGGCATAGCAATCTTACACTTACAGATAATGATACTTATGTATTATGCCATTCTCAAGTTCAGCTTGAGTTCACAACTGTCACAGCAGTGGGCTGATTAGCATTAGCATTTTGCCCATTATGTGATATGTGGCTAAAGTTAATCTGTGTTGTTAGGTGCAATCACGGCACAACCAATAAGCAATAGCCATCACATCATATCTAATTAAAAATGCATTGATGCTTTTTCTTCAAGGTTACACTCTAAAGATAAAGTGCTTCATCAGAAATGTTCAGTTTGATTGTCTGGAGATCAACGTGTGAATTAAAGCCTTATATTATGAAACGCTGTTGATGTTCACTGCCTGAGGCTTCAGCTGTTTATTGCAAACAGCTGAACTTTGATTCTATATATAAAAAAAAGCACATATTCATCCAGATGTAAATATCAGCTAAGGGACATTTTTATAAAAGTCTTTCCAAGTAATTCACCAATGGAGCTTGGTACAAACGTCTAGCTAATGTAGCCTGAGTGTCTGATATCTGGATGTCTTTGTTAGCTATTGGAAGATGTACAGTCATCAAACAACCTTCATTGAAAATCACTTGAGTAAAAACCGCAGCTGTCATGCAGTGTATTATCTGTGTGACCTTGAGTCAGCACCTGCTGAAAATACTGTGTGACTGAAACAAGAAAAAAGACAGAGAGGCTACAAAGATCTGCTGCAGGAATTATGGGTAGAACTGTCACCCTATATACTGTGGCACAGCCATTTTATTGCCTCTGTTAGTGTGAAATGTGGACAGTATTACCGGCTATCAAATCTAAGATGTTTTTGTTTGTTTGGTTTTATATTAATAAGAACAGAAGCAACTGAAATCTGTAACTTCATCTAACTCTGCTTATCTTTCTGAATCCTCCATATCCAGAGAAGTGGCTGCAGAGTAAAATGTCAGTTATGAATCAGTCATTTGTAATTTTAGATTTAAAATAAGAAAATGTTATTTAAAACAAATCTGTCACTTACGGTAGGCACAGCCGTACACAGCCACCCTAAGGCCCACTCGACCGCTGGGGTTCCACTCCAAAGGAACGAAACGGAGGAACCGGGTTCTGATAGGGTGGCTGAGTTTATGATGAACAACACTGTCTGGATTCACATTACCCACAATCCTCTGCAAACAGACGAAGAAGAAGATTAGACATTTAAAAATAGCTTTGTTTATAATTTGGTAATGTGTGATAAGGTGTGTTTAAAAGGAACACAATTTATACACAATTCATCTGACTCCAAGAGTAGTATTTGTCCTAAAGGCTTCAACAGTTTATGTAAATGTCAACTTATTTTCATCTGCTAGTGCTCATAATTTAACAGTAATTCGTGTCTGAGTCACTCGCGGTTGAGAGTCGTGTTGAACACGAGAACAGATGACCAAAACACCACATGGTTATGCATGAATCACAAAGAGAAAATGTCAACTTTCTTCAAAGATAGGCTATGCCCCTCTGAGATAATGATAAATAACATCAACAACATCATCACCTTCCCTGGTGAGTTACTAGCAGCCCACAAACACTGTTATGATGCCAGCAAAAACAAGAATTTTACAGTAATGACTTTAAAGCATTGTTTTGTTACACTCTGGCACGGAGGAAGAAATATCATGCTTGCCAAAAGTATTAGGGATAAGAGATTTGTAGATAAGTTCACTACTTCAAAGTTTGTGAAAGATGTACTGTAGATATTCCACCCTTAAGGAGCTTAAGGTGTCACAGTGTCTGGAAATTAATTTTAAGTACGTTTAATTCCTTGAAAAAAAATTGACTATAATATATTGGTCTAAAATATGCTGCTTTAGTTTTATTCAAATACTATCCACTTTTTAAATATTATCCGGGACTTTTTAAGCCGTTTTGTCTTCTGACTACACAAAAATACACTAAATCAGATTTTTTTTCTATTTTTAATGTTAGATTTGAGATGTTTAGATTTTTATGCTCCACAGTGGTTTAAATTTTTCCATTCTTAAACTCTTCCACATGAACACATTTCTCATGACATCATTGGCTCCTCTCTGCCGTCCTCATTTGAGCACCCACTGACGACAACATCCTGTCCCAAACTGCATCTTGTACTGTATTTTTCCACCTCTGAGAGGAAAAACAAAACAACAATACATCCATCCAATTACCCATCACCTCGACCCGAGGGCGCGTCGGAGCTCCCGTTGGAGCTGGGGAGATGCTCCGGTTGCAGGCTGTCCACGTAAACAGCTCCTCTCCACACTTCATTAACTCTGCTCCTGTATTGACTCCTGCTAGACCCCCACCTCCTTTCATTAAGCGTCTGTGCTCTGCTGGCGTTATCATAAACTCTCCACGGACCGTTTCATCAGCCCTCTTACGTCTGCCACTGTTACACCCTCTGTGAGTCACCAGTCGCCACTCCCCTTAATCCAGAGTCACTCCACATTAGAAAAAAGAGTCTGCACAAGATGACCTAAACTGGGGTGATTTTGTATTTGCGATACGTATAATGTTTGTATGGTTTTGCATATCATGTGGCAGATATAATGTGTAGCAGGCAGTCCTAACATGTTTCATTAACAGAAAAGTCGCCATGTGTTTGAGCAGTCTTCTTTCACTGACTCTGAATTAGACTCTGTCCCAGGAGAAACTGAAGACCTGAGAGTGTCACAGATAGAGAGCACCTCTGTGCCTCTGTGACCGTGTTTAAACGAGAGCTAAGAAAGCAAAACTGTCCCCAGACGACAGACAAGCAGTCTCTTCCTTTCAGCCTTCCTCTTCGGCTCCTTTGTGCATTGCAGCCTTGCGCTAGGAAACGTCATAAACGCATTAGTTACAGTTGCTAAGCGAAGCGGAAAACAGACAAATATCTAAAGGGATCCAGGACTTGACAAGAGACAATTCTATCCTAGTCTCAAGGCTGATCGGTGCTGCCAGCATGTGTATAGCAAGTCAAGTAAAAAAACTCATGCCTGAGGTTATTTTTAAAACACTTCTTCCGTGATTCTGACCTGTTACAGCTAAATGACTTGCAGGCTTATATGTCAATTATTCTTTATGGGACCCAAATGAACCAGGCTTCTGCTTTAAGCAAGCTAATCTAACGAAACGATGGGCCCTCTCATCGATTGCTTATGGGGCTGCTCAAGCCTCCGTGTAATGTGAGAGCAGACAGGAATGGATGAAGAGAAGGAGAAAAACAGAGGACAGAACACTGAACACCGCCTGATTTAGATACACACAATGACCAACAATTAGCACCTGAGAACATGGAGCCAAAGTGACAAATTAGATGTGGTTTAAGTAACTATATTTTTAAAGCTTTAAAATAAATACATGTCATAAACGTGATTAAAAGAAACAATGAATCGTGCTTTATGCAGCCTTTGTTAGATTAGCGAAATTAAGATATTACCTACATTGAATGACAACTAGTTCAAAAATAAACTGTACAATACCAGTACTGCAAGCTTAAAACGTTTGCATAACGATTCCAAAAAATCTTAATCTGCCACCTTATTCAAAAGAGTTTGAAATTTCTTGGTATTTAACGACATCAACAATGTTTGCTACAGCAGAACTAAACCCTAGTCCTAAACCTGAAATCTATATTTGGTCTTAGATCCAAAGACCTAAATAAAATTAACTTCAGGACTTCGCAAGCAACATCAGCTGGGAAAACCAAACTATTACTGTATATCTTTACTGTGAGAATCAACAATAGTAAAAGCCAAAAAAAAAGTTTGTTTTCTATAGTTCTTCAATAGAAGGGCAAAAAGGCATAACCTAACCTAACACGTTTTAATATCTGTATCAAATTATTATCAGTAAAAAATCTGCTGTGGCCCATTATTGATTATGCAAACTAGAAAGACGATATAGCAGTTGTTTCAGACAGCAGCACACTATAGATTTTGAGATAATGCGTGAAACCTCTTCAGTAACACAGGAAGAAAAGGTCTTTCTGCCATAATAACGCTGAAAATCAAGTAATACTTCACAGAGAGATATTCTGGATGTTGTGCTCAGAGCTGTCTGTGTTAACGTCTGTCATGCTAGTTAACATTCTACAGTTCAGTTCCTGTCAGTCTACAGAACAGATCTTCACTTTTTACATTCAATCTCAGAAATTCTCAGGGTAACCTTCTCAAAGGCCATAGACACACACACACATTGCCCGGAGAAGAAAATGACAAAGATGGACATGAATTCAGCTCTGTAGCTCAAAGGCCCAAAGGCTGTAAGAGGAAAGAAATGACCGTGGTGAGGCCCCTACAAAGCTTCTGCGCTCAGCAATTTTCCGTCAACATAGGCGAATCCTGTTTCCCCACCAGGAGATGATGGCAATACAAGACGAGAGAAGAAAAGGGTAAAGAACAAAATGTGTCAGGAAAACTTACAAACACTCGATACATCATAACAGCTATTTCTGCTTTTGAAGTGCTAGTCTGTCTCCAATTTTAGTTCACCGGGGCCACACTATTAAAGATTAATGAGCTGACTACAGCTGACTAATACATGCAATTAATCCTTAATTGCAATTTCTCTGGCATGACTGGTTATTGATTAAAGATAAATGTTCCTAATATACTAGGAATGCAAGCTTGTAGAACATAATCTTGTCGTACCTTGTTCCTGCTTTTCTATACTGCTCTCTTTCCCTCTGTCTCTCTCTCTCTTTCACAGGCTCTCTCATACTGTAGCAACACAAACATCAAAACACTCACCGGCAGCCGCAGTGCAGGCTGGAGAGAGCAATTATCTGACACTTTGGGGAGCCCATTCACACCTTCTTTCAGGAAGACCTTCTCTGACATGCAGTTCAGTGGAGGCAAATAGGCTCTGCCATTGGGCTGTTCACTAGACAAACACCTTTGCCGGCTTTCTTTACAATTTCAGAGGCAATGAAAACAAGCACTAGCGAGGCTTGACAACAAATGAAGACTGTTTTTCCTTAACCTGGATTTTAATTTTTTTTAAATTATCAGACATTTTCCTTTCCTGAACATGATGCATTTGAAAATGTGCATCTGTTTGATGTGTCTGTTAAGGACGCTATGCACTGTAATAATCTTTCTTAACCTCACTCATTTCAGCACATGCAGACCTGTAGCACCAAGACTTTTTAGCCATTAAATTTTGCGTGCATAAAAATGTTGTAATTTAAGAAGGCTGTGTACATACACAGGAGAAAATTTACAGCACATGGAAATTCTCTGCCTGAATCAACGCAGGGTTTGAATATCTGGTCTATTTCTTATATCCAATATATGTCCAACATTAAGAGCTTTTTAATGAGCCTATTCAATATCAAATCACACAGAGATAGACTTGAAACTAAAAATATTAGAGTTTGTATAGTTCAGCTAAGCCAAGAAGATCAAAAGACAAAAATTATTATTACTTCACACCTCTGAACGGATTTCCTTTAAACTTGTTACCTGATCAACTTTATTCTACGCTTCCACCACATAAAACGCAAATTACATCTTACCCGACTGTAATCTTCTCCTTTCATTAAACACACTCTGAAATGTCATTATATCTTTAATAAAGCGACGGCCTCATAGTTTAAATGTAATTACAAAGCAGCGATATGAGACAATGAATCTTCCATCATTTGAAGACGTTATAACTGAGACTCAACACAAGACAATGCAAGTGTGGGTGGCTCAGCATCAAGCTCTTTTCAAACACCTGTGATGATTGAACGTCTGTAGAAGGTTCAACATCATTAGAACGTTTATTTTGGGCATCACAGAAATTGCTTGTAGCATTTCATATGTTTGTAACTGAATTCAGAGTTGGGCTAACGGGATCAGAACTTCAGTTCACATTTCAGCCCGTGAAAAAGTTGCACAGAGTTGCGTCTTCAAAACAAGACAATCTTGTCTTTCTTCACAGAATAAAGATTTATCTGCTTACTGCAGATCAGCAAATAATTAACAGCAAAAAGTAATTAAACATTGTCAAAGAGTTTTCCTTGAAATGGTTTTTGGAATACTTGATTCCAACATTTGGTTAAGTGTGACATTCGGTTGTCAATTTTTTTTGTATAATGACGGCTAAACCGTATCTAGCGCTAAGCTAATTTTATATCTCTTGTGTCTTGGCTGTCGTTTTATTCCTACATAATGAAGAAATTTTCTCTCAAATCAATATTTCATATTTCACATATTTATTTATTTTTGAGGTAAGCAGCATCTGAAAAACAGAGAACTGTAATGTTGAGTAAGTCAGTGATTATCTCTAAATAAACCCCTTAAGGGTGATAAAAGACCTTACAAGTTTTTATCACCCTGTAGAGATTTATTTTGCCATAACGACCAGCTGACTGTATTATCCCTTACATATCACAATCTGAACCTAGGCAGGTGTGAAGGCTGTTCCATCAGTAATTGGTAGTAAAACACACACACTCACCCCGACACTGTCCTCCAACATGTACTGCTTCCAGACCCGCCCGGTGTCACTGTAGAGGAGCATATAGGCACTGACCCAGTCTGTGCTGCCGTGACGACCTTGCGTGGCTACCGCTGTCACCTCCATTCGGTCCTGAAGGTCAACCTGAAGCCATGGCGACCTGTCTGTCGACCCTGGGCTCCATCCACCTCCTCCTAAAAGACCCCAGAAGACCACTGTTAATGCCCATTAAAACACTAAGAAAAAGAAGTTTTTTGACTAAAGCTTTTCTGAAATCAGCCTTAGAGGTAAATGGTGTCCTTGATGGAGAACAAATTCGCAATTATTTGAGTAAATACATGCTCGACTCTCAGACTGGTTGGTTTTGTATTCATGAGGTAAGCCCCTGTCACTCGTTTGACAGATTCCACCCAGAAACAAGCCAAAAAGCCTCGACTTCCTGACCTCACTTAACATGTAGAGCATTTGCTTTGGATCAAGCACAGGGGGGGCGTGCCTGGGGGACACGCATGTTCCATAAAGATGCATTTTTGCCCCTGCAATCCTTCCGCCAAGGACCGCATGGTGCAAGCGGTCTGCCTCAGACGGAGAGGTTCATTACTCAAGCACCACAGACCGCAGCTCAACTCCACAGGAGCAGATGAGAGCAGAATTTTAAACCCGGGATTTCAGACTTGAATGAAGCAACGTTTACACAGACCCCCCAGGGAGAGAAATCATTTAGTTGGTTACAGTCGTACATGGCAGAGGTTGGTCACCGCTATGAATAGCTCAGAGGACATGCGGAGAGAGGGCAGAGGCTTGAAAACATAACAAACCTGTAATTTCTCAGCATTATTCTCAGCCTTTTCTTAGCATTATGGGCCTGAATAAAACATTCAGGAATGGCGTTTCTATAGTAAGCGCTCAGCAAATACTTCTCATCTGTACGATAGCCTAATTTTTGCAGCTGAATCCTGACAACTGAATTCACATACAAGCGAGAACACAGACTTACCGTCTCTTCTGTTTAGCTTAGCGAAGTACGCAGCCCGGCTGTCAGAGAAATGTGTGGAGCTCTGAAATGAAGTTGCAGGCAGAGGAGATGCCAGAGATCCATCACAGCTGTCTGGATAACAGAACAACAAAGAAGTATTAGCTTATGGAAAATAAACTTCCCCACTCCTGTATGTGCAAAATGAATTTTTCTTCATATGAGTCCTACAGTGTTCAGATAAGCTTTAATAATTCAGGTGAACAGTACAGCATGATGTTTGCAACGCAGAAACCAGGGGTTCGATTCCCTTCCTTCAATGAATGAACTGATAAAATGCAGCAATGTCTACTCATATCTGGATTCTGTAACAGCTTCATTCGAGCAGAAATGAAGAACTTCTCATAAACACCTTATTTATTATTGCTGAAGATATTTGTGGACCACCTCTTCACAATGAGATGAACTGAATGCTAAAAACATCCTGCGGGAAACTAATGGGAAACCTAAAGATTTTCCCATTTGCATGCTTAAAGATTTGATCATTTTACTGGAGTGAATAATCTTTGTAATTTAAATAAATAATGGCCTAGTGGTCAAACATTTAAAAAATGAGATGGAGAGAAAATAGGTTTCTGGGTCAAAGAAGCAACTACTGTAGTTTATCTCTATGGTAACAGCAAAATATACCTCTGTGCTTTGGCAAAAGTGTAATAATTAGGGTTAAAACTCAGTAGGGGTCTTGACTACTTTTTAATAAAAAAGGTCATGTGCTCTTTCATCATCTACTGTTCTCAAATGAGAAAATAATTCACTTTGTGTAACATGGGAAAGACACAAAATGTAAATTTGATCAAAGTAAATCATGATTCAGTCTTTTTTATAGATTCTTGTTTGAGACTGATCATTTCTAGTTTATATAAAAATGATAAACTATCCAAAGCTATTCAAAAACTTGAAAAATCATGTGCACAAATAGAATACAAGAGTAATGTAAGTATAGCATATATGTCAACACATGCACACATACTAATGGCACACACGAACCGCAGACGTCTGTCCTTATTATAAAAGAAACAGTTGGTTCAAAAATTTAATTCTGAATAAGTTATACAAAAAAAAAATTCATACATCTCTGGAAAACATGGGCGTAAAGATGACAGAATTGTCATTTTAGGGTGTATTATTCCTTTAACACGTCCAGCGACTCCAGGGCACAATTACTTTAAAACCCATTTACACGCGACACGTGCCATTTTGAACAGTGAGAAAAACAACACGTGTTTAATCAACGTCTAAAAATCTAAATTAATTTAATTAGCATGTCGACAAACTCTTCTTCAGCGTCTCTCGGGTGTCTGGTAGAGAGGTTCAGCTTCATCCAGTGTGGTTTTTATTACAGATCCCCAAATGACTGGAATTGCTTTGCATTGCAAGCGAGGGCCTTGAAGCAGAAAGCAGGAGATATGAAAGGGTATCTGAATATCAACTATTACACATGGGATCTCCTAGTCATCTCCCTACGTGCACTCTACATTCATTTATAAACACTCGAACATATTTCAGATTTGGTGCCCAGTGCTACAGAGTCAAAGGCTCTTTACTAAATTGACACAATAAAATGCCAGTCAGCTAAAATACTCACAGGGTCAGATGTATATATTGAGTTACTTCAATCACAGAAAATGCTCACAGATGAATGCTGTCTGCTCCAAATAACCCCTGCCTTTAAATTTAGGCGACATATGTTCAGTTATTAACCTCCTGCTAAGCGATAACCACTTATGACCTTCATGCATATGCGAAGTCTTGACTCTGGTTAAATCTCTTTGCTTCACGTTCTTACAGTATTTTACACTCTCTCGACCTTTGCTGATATCCAGTAAAAAAGACCAACGACCCCGGACAACAGGATCTATTTCCCTAGAGCATCCATAGAGAGATTATTTTGAAATGAGAGACTCTTGTTCATGCAGACCTTTCATGAATAGCTCAGGCCACATTCATTTCCTCAGAGAAGAGTAATTAACTTTCATCCTCTTACAGGAATTTGAGTTTTGAAACTTCGAAACTGACATTTACCAGGAAATCACTCGATGACATTCGTTTGGAATTGAATTGTTCTAGTCCACAGCGGACTCATCTGTTTAATTTATTCATTGTAAGTAAATGTTTTTGCTGAAATTAAAATGCTTAAAGCTTAGACATTATTGTGGAGATTACTTGCTGCATATACTGTAGATTAATTAAGTGTAGGACAATATATTAAGTCAATTTCAGAAATGTAATTGTTTATTATGCGCTTCATCTGAAGAAATGTAACCGGACAGCGAAGTGCTTTTTGTCTCAATTAACAGTCACAGAATGACGTCCTCTGAGACAACAAAAATGGTCAAATGACAAACAGGGAATTGGTACATGATACACAACAAATGAAACAATCAACTATCAGCTAAAATTAAGCAGGAACAAGCATATCCTTACATTACAAATCAATAAGTAATTAAATGACAAAATCAACAATGACTTTAACCAGTTGTAAATAAGACAAACATTGCAACTATATCAATTATTCATGCCCCAGTGCATGCTGGGATACAGGTAAACGTCAATGTACCACAAAGCCATTTTTCAGTGCTGCCTTACTTGGATAAAATGCTCCAATTCATCTGCTTTTGTTGGTTTAACAAAATATACTGAAATAGAAAATCATAAAGTTTGCATCAAAACGCTTGCTTGCTTTTCTGAACGTTGTTGGAACTTCAGAATACAATGTAAGAAAACAAAAAAACTGCAATAATCAGGAACATTTTTGGTTGGCTTTGCAACAACATTTACTTAATCTCAGAATGATTTTTACAGCGTAAACCCATCATTTCAAATGTTTCTGATATTCTAAAGGCTCCGATCCATCCGGTCATATTACTGCACAAGCTTATGAGAGCACTTTACAGGAATTGACAAGAATCTTTCACGGGAAGCCCGTGGTGACTCTGGCGCTCACTGTGTACCCGCAGAGCTTCGTTTAGGATTAGTGTGCCTCCAGCGTGGAGTGGCAGATTATGAGTACTGAGATCTGAGCGTGTCAGCACTCACAGGCCACTGATCCGGGATCAGGATCTGCCCGGACTCCGGCGGATCTCCCCCCATTGTTCCACGTCTCTACGCTGATGCGCAGCAAGAAACTCTAATCTGGTGTAGAGCAAGTGAGGACAGTCAAACTGGCTGCCTGGCGATTACAATAATCACTGCATTCCAGCCATCTGTGAGCCGAGAGCCGTGTTCATTTAGCGAATCCATTTGGTTTTTAAATGGTGACCATGACAGGCTAGAGGAGTTGAATAATGTTTTCAGCTCAATGATGAAACACAAGGGCGGAGTGCAGATGAGGTAAAACATGATTTCGTATTGATGCAAAAGCCACCGTATGACCCAACTTGACTGCACCCAGATTATGTGTATGAACAGATGTCTGTAATACTGATTTAACACCCGAATGAAGAGGATCAGGCTGTTTTCATATATCTGAGTATTTTATTTCCCCGTTGTGTCTATTACCCATCAGCTGTAATACATCAGGGCTCCTTTGGGATTATGCCTCAGCATGTCTGTGATATTGTCACACAGTCTAATTGCACCGTTCAAACTCTTGTTTTGTCAGTTAACCCTTTAATTCTTTCTGTTTGTCCTTCATCATACTTATTAAGTCCGATTATATGCACTATACTGTAGCTTGTTTGAGGGTTTACTCAAATTTCACAAAACATAATTATTTAAATTATACTCTTAATTAGTACTGCGTTTGGTTGTGGCGTCCATGAACATGTTTGACAGTAATTCTTGGTCTTTCCTGACCTCTGCTCTCAGTTCTCATTAGAAGAGAATTTATATTCTAAACATTACAGAATGCATCATTTTAAAACATCTTTGTGCCTGTAAAACACAAGAGGAAAATTCACTAAACAGTTGAGCCACTTTCTCTACAGTATTTTACAGCAAAACCCTGACTCTCATTGACAAAGCACCTTCAATACAGTTTAGTCAGGCACCGTATTAAATCATTTAGGTTTGTTTTAGTGCAAACACGCCTACTTTCGGTTTAAACCAGACTCCATCACCAGGCACTCTGTACCAACCTGCAAGAGCAGGAATTGCATTGTGCAAATTACATTTAGTACCAATTTTGTGAGCCTTTGCACCATTATCTGATTTTCATAATTCCTTTAGTGGATCGGTCAGTAAAATAATGTGGATCTCTCATGCAAATAAACAGTGTAACAGTGAGCACAATTCATTCTTAGTCGATTCCCACCCTAATTGTCAAACTGGCCCTCTATGATAACACGCATTTGTTTCCAACGTAATTGTATTACCCTACTCTCAATGATGTCAATCAGAGGGATAATGGAATAAGCATAAATAGCTTTCTCACTCCTACACTTGCTGGGAAATGAAAGCTTCCAATATGTGATTCTATCAGCATCTGTCTAGAATAAGCCATCCATCTTTAACATCATTGACTCCCTCTGTCACAGACTGCAGCCCAAACAGATGCTGGCTGCATTCATTATATATACAATGGTCAGCACAGTAACAAGGATGCTTGTGGTCACCACCATGTCAAGTATCTGACTTTGCCACTCAAAATTTTGACCTCAAAATTTGGGCTTTTCAGCAGGTCTAACTCAGTCACCAAGAGGTCAATGCTACGCTAAAATGCTACAGTCCAAATGCCAGTGTGTTTTAAGTCTAGGGCCCGTCTCAAATAATGCACTAGATGTGTACTTGCAAACTTGCAACTGAGCTCCTACCAAACAGTCTGAACTCCTACCAAACTGTCTATGTGGCACAAGGCCACCAAAGTTTGGACTTTGGAGAGGACCACATGTTTTTGGGTGACATTCGGGACATGGCCTAATTCACACTGCCCCCACAAACGACAACAAGAAACAATCTGTTGGGACTCATAGTGTTAAATCTGTTGGTGTTTGTTGGGGTTGTGTGAACATGACACTGTAAATTTAACATCCAACTTCCAAAGATCTAAAATGTGGGTGTTTGCTGCCTAAATGATAAGACGGTATTCAGTTACTTCCACATTAACAGATGGTTATTAAATCTACAAATGTTTTCTGGAGTTTCAGTTTGGTGCCCTGTTTAAATTAGCAGATTAGCAGAACCTCTAAAAGTGCTGACAGGTTTAGCTGTGAAGACTGTGAAGTTCCACCTGCTGACACGGTTTCTTCCACAATTTTAACAGTGAAATGAAAGTTAACTGAAGTGAAGCTACATTATAGCAGTCAAATCTATCTAAAGTTTAGCTTTAGGCTAAGGGCTTAGGTACAGTAACACTAGTTTGACTACACAGTAACAATATCCTCTCACTTGTTCCAGTAACAAACCACTTTAGCATCTTAAACCCATTCAGGAATTAAAGCTGATCCAAACGTGTGTTTTCGTTAAAGCTGATCCAAACGTGTGCAAGTAATGTTAGTGTTAACTTCAAAACTGAGGTTGTCATCATACATTGCCACTTTAAGGAATGTGACTAATGTCTTAAAGCAGATTCCTAGTATATGCTGCTCCAGCAGTTAGCATGAGAATACTGTTCCGATGGCAACTCTTATAAGAAATTGACCTTCTCATGCAGATTGGGCTGGAATTCTTTTTCTCACAGACATGCAACATCAAGCCTAATAGAAGCATCACTCAATGTCTTGGTAAGTTATTCTCCTCAATGATTCTAAACAGAAAGCGTAACGGCGCCTACGAAACATTAACCTCTCTTGCAAAGTCGACGATAACTGCCATCTATGTTCTTTGTACTTTTTTCTCTCTCTCTTTAAATCATCCTTTTAATATACAGTTGCAAACTATTCATAGAACAAGATCTTTCAGCGTGGCACAAAATGTTTGATGCCTGTCATGTGACAAACGCAGTGTTCAGTAGTCTTCAATTACTGTCACTGATATTGCTAAGTAAAAATACAAGAGGCTTATGCCAAGTCTGTCATATTTGCCAGAAAACTAAAGAGTCCCTTTGCCAAGACAACTGCTAAATTGATCAAGAGAAGGTCACCCTCCAGGAAACCTGGCCAAGTTAATTTTTAGCATCACCCAAGCTGCTGATGAGACTCAAAGAAAGGATGTAAAACAGCATGTTACACCCTGAGAAAACTGCTGCTCATCATTAAAGTCAACCAGACCATAATCCTGCCCAGTACTCAGAATATAATGAAAGAAAGGTTGAAAAGTCAAAGGCCACATTAAAAATCTGGGATTGCAAATCCAATTTCAAACATGGAAACAGAAATATTTTAAGCATTTATAACATTATGACATAAAATAAATAAGAAATATAAAGAAATAAGAATGATCATGTTCTTTCACTTACACTCAGGTTACACTCATACACACACACAAATATATATATATTATAATTTAAAAGTAATATTATATTATAGTAATATAATATTACTTTTAAACGTCTGCTCTCAGTGAGACCCTCTTTTCTTCACGTGTCTGGTTTTGGCCACTCTGCCTCCTATCATTTTACAGCATTATTTGTCAGCATTTCCTCCTAATGGCTTCTGAACAGCCGTTTTTCTGTGGCCTCTGAGCTGTACAGGAGATTGGCATCCCTCGGTCCATAATTAGGCAGCCTGCACTCCACCAAAACAAACACTGCTCTACAAAGAGATCCGACTCAATAATGCCATCAAATTGCTTTCTGTCTTCCAGCCAAGATTTCTATTTTCCGTCTCTCTGTTCCGGCAAAAAAATCAGATGATTCAGGTAGGTGTGCAGCCTTTACGTGTGCTTGTAATCTACAAGAGAAGAGATGATTACAAATGATACGTCTACAGCGCGGAACATGATGAAGAGGATGTTGAAAAGGTGGCTTTGAATTTTTGAAATATAGTTGATGGTTTGCCGTATGAGATGAGACAGGCTTAAATGAGAACACTGACATACTTCTGAAGGAACTCTAAGAGATGAATGAATGAAATAAGATACCCGGCAACACAGAAAGATCAAATACACTCAAGGGTACGTGGCCAAATTCAATACAGTCTTCTGTTATGAAGCACAGACCTTCAATGGCAAGCTCTTCCTTTCTCTACAATAAACACTGAAAACCTGAAAGTCGACAGTATGGGTATGAAAACAACCCCTAGAAGGCAACATGAATCATCACAACATGAGGGGAAAAGACACTGAGCAGCCTGAAAAATGAACCACCAGAGATCATATTATGACATCTGGCTTCTGTGTTAGATTAGCGATATATTATACAAAAGTGGATTGTATAAAGAAGAGACAGATTAAATGATTTAAATTCACAGTTCTCTCAGGAGGCATTTACACTCTGTTGCTTCATTCGATTGGCTTTTTGATTGTGAATGCGCATCCCACTTAACAGGCCCCGCAAATAATGCGACGCTCTCTTTCTGCACTACATGCAAGTAAAACAGCATTCACTTCTGTGATGGTGCTATGCCAGCCAGTGAAATTTCCAAGCACTTGAAGTGGTTCATAAAAGCTGAAAAACAAAAGGTGGTTAAAATTGTGATGACGATACAACATTTAAGAGCTGTTTTATTTTTTTATTTTATACATCGCAATAAATTAAAAGTCAGAACTCCCAGAAAATTTTGAGAAAGTTCACAAAGAGTCATTATAAGTTTTATGAGCAACGTTTTTTCAAGTCTGAATGTCATAATTATAATAATTCTGTGTGAATGCTCCAATAGTTTCTGTGTGCTGTTGGGACGTTATGATGTCACTACCTTACTTCTGACATCATGTTTGTCCATTCAGTAAAGCCAAATGTAGGCAAATATTACTGATTTTTACTTTGTTTATTATCATCAAAATAACATTAAATGATTGTCTTGCACATTAAGTATGACTGACAAATACAGACCAGCTATACTTCAATAGATTTTATACAAATTGACTTTTTGTCTGTTCTAGCTTTCTAGTTAAATTTTGCATTGGAGAATTATGAGTATTGTAGCTTGTGACCGCTATAATTGTTATTCTGAAACCAGCAGCATGACATCAGTCCTAGGGCTACATCATCGTTAACCCGCTGTGTTAGACAGGGTGAGGGAACGCCTGAGGTTATTGTCCTACGAGCTTCTGGTAGATATCACATCGGGGAAGCGGATCTGCTGTTACAGGATGCTGACAGTTGGGCCACTTCCAGCCCATCGGCCCAGATGGTGGGGCACATGCTTTGCCCCCAGCTGGCTCACGGAAATGTCACAAGAATGGCTAGCATTTGAAACACAATGAGAAAGAAACGCAAGACACGCAGGTGTGTGTTTTCTTTTTGCTGACGCTCCGTCTTTCACGCTTTCTGGTTGAGCCTGCAGAGAACGTGACATCGTGTATCATACGATCAAACCGGCAACTACATCACGGAGTTTAAGAGACATGCTGCAGATTCCCAGAGGAATAATGTTCCAACTGGCATATTTTAAATAATTTCAATTGAGACACAAGATCACGCTTCTTTCTGGGAATTTAAAAGAAATTTCAAAGCGGAGAAACATGTTTTTGTAATCTCCGCATTGGGAGAAATGTTCTTTGATCCAGTGTTACGATAAATCTCTCTCCCTGAAAATGTGTTTTTAAAAATCTCATCAGGTGTCTTGGCTTTACAAATGGCGTTTTGAAACTCTTCTCTTTGGAAGCTGGCAAGGAAAATCGTTTGAATATCTCCCCACTGGGCTTCAGTCGTTTGGATCAGTGAAAGAGAGATCATAGAGGAAAGCGGGACTGAAGTGGTGTATATTTAATACTAGATGCTGTATAAGCATACAGTCTTCAAACAGTCTTCCCACCTGCTGCTTATTTATATTGCATGTACAATAAAATCACTTTAAAATGAAAATAATGTAGGTAATAATACAGTACATTATTTCCATTTAAGCTCTGCACGTCATAGCTAATGTTTGTAAGCTACTGTATTTATTCATAAAATGCATACATTCAGTACAGTCTTCTGTTATGAATCACAGACCACAATATAGTCAGACCTTCTTCACAATCAACAACAAACATGAAAGCCTAAAAAATACAGTGTGGCAGTATAAGGAAGAAACCCAAAGATAGAAGGCAATACAAGTCCTTACAACATAAGGAGCTAAAAACAATATAGAGCTGAGAGCAAGAAAGATGAACCACCAGAGATCTTATTTTGACATCTGGCTTTTGTGTTAGATTGGTAAGTAGCACATTTTTCCTGCATGACACTCGGTGTGAGACTGGGATGCATACATGGGTCGACAACCGTGTCCAATTTTGGCTACATTTTTCACATGAATTGGTCTTTTCTTCTAAAATTCCTTAATGAAAGTGTATTTGGTCATGTGAACTAATTCACATTTGGTACTTTTATATTCCGAGAGAGTTGTATCCGTGACGAATGGAAATCCATAATTTTCGTATGTGCCAGAAATGATATCTGTATATGAAATTACAGACAAGGTTAAAAAAATCATAGTTATTTAGATTTAAATTCAGTAAGTAAATAGTAAGCTGTCATAAAGCAGATACTTTAACAGTGATGACCCTCCTGAACCAGCTCATACAAACCAAGTTACATGTAACATGTTAACATTTAACTGGAATTGACTATTTATTGCACATGAAGGTTAATTTCATATGTTGGCTTATATAATCCAAGAACATTTACTGAAGGCCTACAATGAAGTCTGGTTTTTGTGGGAAATGCTGAAATAAGCCCAAGCACTATGAGACCCCACACAGTGTATATTATGTGCTATAAAGAAAGAATGTATGTGACTACGTGAAGCTCTGAAAACAATGATGTTAAGATGACTTACAGTAATGAGGGGGAGTAAAAATAGATAAATAAATATTGAGAGCTCACTAGATTATGAAGACCACAAATAAACACAGCTTAAGGGGCATTTAAAGGACGCACAATTTTCCGATTCTAATTAGTAATCCTATTTGCTTTATTCAAACCCCAAAGATGTGAAGCTTTTGTGAAGCAGCATTTAATCTGCGTTTCCCTTTAAATTACTTTGAAGGGAGAGAAACTAGACCAGTAAAGGTGTCAGCATGCCAAATGCTCGGGCAAAAACTGTGGAAGCGCCTCATTCGTTTAGGACTGATCATTTTCCAGATTCTATCATCAAACGATATCAGATGAAAGCAAACAAATAATGAGGGGCCAGAGATGTCTACCAACGTACCAGTTCCTTGTTTCTGTGCATCTCAAACAGACAATTATGACAGTTTTAAAAGGGCCACTCTAAAAAGGTTACTATCGTTATAAAGTTGCTTTTCAAAGGATTTTATAAAAATAGGATTTTGAAAGAACTACCAAACTTTTGTAAGGTTATTCAGCTGGTTTAACTCCATTTTTGTTGCGTTTTGCCTGTGACGAATTTAAATGGATTTATATTGCTGTGAAAATTTTGCTCGAAAGCATTAACTTTTCAAGAAGAAAAATGACAGACTAATGCTGTAACCTTTGCAAAGAAAACACAATAAGGTCTTGAAAATGAATCTGCATGGGTTATACATTTTGTTTTGATCAAGTAGCACAAGAAAACAGGTCTGATTGTCAACATCTGAAAAAGTACCTGGATTAATAATCTTTTGTGTGTAACACTGAAAGCAGAAATAGAGAAACAGCCAGACATAAAGCATGCCACCCAAAAGTTATACGTTTATAATGGCAACTGAACTAAAGTAATGCAAAGAAAATCACTATTCCCAGAAATGTAATAAAGCTTCAAAAGTGATGTTAACCATAACAAATGAGCATACATAGCTAGTTTTTAAAAGTGGCATGATCCCAGTAAAGCAGTCTATCTTTACATAGGGAAACTACTAAAAGTGACTGTGATCTTAAGATATTAACTGCAAAAATAGCACCAGTGTTGTTAATGTCATCATTTTAGGACACACACACAGGTTGATGAAAACTCATATTTATAGGATTGAACAGTTTGAACAGAATCTCCACAGGTATGAACAATCTGCTGACTATCCACTAACCCGCTATACAAATAATTGTGTCAGCCCCAGCTTGTCAGTATCAGAAATTCAGCAAAATCCTTGTAAAATCTCTCTTATTCCACAATGTATCTCCCTTCACAGATGTGATGAGGCAGAGGATGCAGTGATAGACTGATTTTGCCTGATTAATCAATCTCTCTATACTGTGGTGCCCACACAGCATAAATCAGTATAGAGATGAAGTCAAATATATAATATGGACAACACTGTCAAAGCTCTTTGCAGCCTATCACCTTTCAAGGTGATTTATATTATCTGTTATAGTCTTAATGCCACTCTCACCACTTCTTCCCACCATTTCTTCACTTTTGGTGTTATAAAAGACTGTAAAACCAATAAGCGGGTTGTTTTTGAGTCTACAATTGAATAGATTAGCCTGCCCTAGCAGTGAACCAGTCATTTCCCATCCAACTCCAGTCCAAACTATTATACGGAAACCGGAAAACAATCCACTAAAGATTCCCTCCCCCTGATTGCCTGCAGGAAATCTGGTCAGCTCCACAGGAGAGCTCCCCTTAAAAGCCTCGTGCGTTTGACCTCATAAGAAAGTTGAAATAAATGACTCTATCATGCTAATGCCCGACAAGACTCCGCTCTCCCCCACTGAGAGGGGAGTTGTATTTAGAATGTTAAATCAGGCTGCCTATACCAGAACAGCACTTGACATGCATTCAAAGTGAATAAATATGTGTGTCCTGTTTGGGTCAATGCACACGTTTGGCACTTCTTGCTGTGAGTTGGACAGCAGTGATCACAGAAACGTAGCCAGACCTTTTAGTTTCTGGCAGACATGAAAGCGTTAATTGAAAACGGTGCAATTTTGCACATCAACGTTTATTCGCAATCTTGTTTCGACAACAATATAAAAATATGAAGTACAGTACGCATATTAGGTATATGCATATTTAGTATCATTGTTCCTCAAGGGGTTATTTAGGCATTTTTATTTCCTTATGGCTGTCTAGTGGGTGAAAATTGGAGTATTTTCTGGGGATATTGAAAGATCCGCCGCATATTTGTCAGTCTCCCACATATTCAGGAAATACGCCTTCTAAACTGTATAAATAATTCATTCTCTATGACTTGGATCATTAATATTGCACTGTTTAAGACAAAGCCCTAATTCTATTCCTTTTCAGAGTAACATCCTGCATGCTGAACTTTTAATATCATCTTGTACACAGACAATGTTATTTTACAAAACACAAAACCCCTGGGCCCTGACTCACTGTTTGCCCTAGCCAGGTGAAACAAGACTTTCATCTTGTGTCATGTTGGGACCCTCCAATGTCTGGTGGTCACAATAAAAGGGATGTAGTTGTTCTTCCAGTGACACCAGATCTGAAAGGACATTCCCTTGTTATCCCTCTTTGAGAGCAAAGCCAGGGGCTCCTGAGAGAGACAGCAGCTACCATTATCTCTGTTACCTGACACAGCTGACAAGGATATGATGGATCTCAAGCTTTATTCCAGTTCCTCTGTGGTAAATATGAGAATATCCATTTGCTTGTCCTCAGCGATGATTCACTTCATGTTAGCCAGCTGAACCGGATCCGCAACACACAATTCAAGCTCTGAAGAGCTTTGAACGATCGAGGAATTTCATCATATACAAATGCAAACAAATGCCACAGATGCTCCCTGTTGCATAGTGTACGTGTAGCGTGTGGCATTTTAAATATCACAGGCGACACAATTTGAGGTGGTTGGATTGTACTGGCTTTGAGAAACACACACACAGAAACCAATGGATCTATTCAGGAGAAAGTCACACTGTCCTCTCTCCTGAGTCATACATTTATAGCTGAGAAGAGGCCAACAAAGAGTGACAATCCTTTTGAATTCCTGAAGTCTAACAGAAGACAACTTGGACTGCAGTGCTGGTGGCTCTTTATGCTGAGCCATTAAGACCCAGCTAACATTATAATGCCAGAAACTAACACCGAAAGCAACACGTTAAAACGTATTTGTTTCATTCAGCTCAGTGATGTAAATGAAAACAACAGACTAATGTAAAAAAGATGCGTCCCAAAACATGGCTAGCTGCACAGCAGACACGTCCACGTAGCTTATAGCCTCTTGACGCTTGAAATCGCCTGAAATATCTCTTCGTCAGTTACAGTATTAAAAATACTATTTAGGGCGTGTTATAAGGACAATGATAAAAGTTTAAATCAAACTCCACGGCATGCATGACAATAGCAACAGCATTGAAATGACATAGATACGACGCGAGTAATTGTTAACTGCGGTTTAAACGCATCAAATTCAACGACTCGATCTGAAGTGCTTTAATAACTCGTCTTTTGGTCACATCTTTTGGTGCTTATGTAAAGCCATGCGTAGAAAAGCTCATTTTGCATAATTCACAGCACATTTTAATGGTTCACTAGCTCAGGGGAAAGTTATTTCACTTTATTTGCAACAATCGTGACAAAATTCATTCCACTTGATTTAAGCATCTAAGCTTGTGCAGCATCAGAATACAAACACATGCGTCTTATTTAAAACCTAAGAAATTATCAGACGAACCTAAGCAACTTATAACTTGTGACATTTTAAACCACTGCAAGGTACTTACAAGGACTGCCGCACATGGCTGATCTGAGAACGGAGAGCAACGACAAACTGACAATGCAAACCCATGACTTTGGCAACTGCATGTTGTCCAGGATTTCAGAGGCAGTATATCCTAAACGCGTATGAGAATAATGTATTTCCAATGCGATTCTCGCTTTTCTCCTTGATATTTTAGTAGCGTGTGGCTCTCTGTCTTAACACCAGTGAGCAGCAGAACCGACACCAGTCGGGAAAGAAGCTCTTAAAGACACCCACAGCTCCCAAAACGCCGTCAGCGTCATCTCCCCAACGCGCACACACTTCCACATACACGCTCTCGCTTCCTCTACCACGCGTGCCTCGTTTTCCAAAGCAAACACTGGTTGGGCTCCAAATATATCAAAAGCAAATCCCACATGACATTTAAATGCTTTGAGGTGTACGGCTTGGAAAACTGTATGTAATATTCATCTGGGAATGTTCGTAAGTGAATTGGGAACGGACGCGCTTTCAGCACCACGGACAGATCCAAGAGACTCACTGAAGCCAGATTAATATCGACAACCAACTAGCAGTGAGTTAACTAGGTTTAGTTATGTTTCATTACTTAGCTGTTGGCGCTTTTGCTGGTGGCTTATAATTATATCGAATTTTATTTCTATATCGATTTTCACAATTTCACAGTTGCAATGCAGCTTTACGGAAAATGCATTATAGACATTGCATAGAACAACGGCAAAGAATAAGATATACAAAGACTACAGTTTAGGACAAAAACAGTAAAGGCATAAGAAAAAACGTAAAAACAATTACGCATTACATTTACCTTCAAATGACTTTTTAAAAATGTACCGCTTGTAGGTGCTCAAATGCCGCCATTGTAATGAAAGATAAATGAATTTTCAAAATCAAAAATATATTTGTGATAGTTTTATAGATGCTTAAAAGTTTTATTATTATTAATGCTAAGCTTCGCACTATTGTGACAAACTTGTAACTCTGCTATAAAAGACGGTCTTTTTCAACCTAAATAATAAAAGATTTACATTTTTAAAAACGAAAACTGCTGCATATATTAAGCGTCTTCCTTTATTCTGTGCATCTTAGTCATGCAAATATATTTATTTAATTTTAGGGGGCTACTGCTTGTAAACACCTTTGGACTCATCTATCTCACTTTACTAGACAGTTGGTGACACCCATAGGCTTTAAATGGGATGACAACACCTGCCTACTGACTCAGTCAACAGCTCCTCTATTTCTCCTTGTGAGGACTAAATGACTCACATGGAAAGATTGAAGCACTGTTGTGAGCAGTGGCTTTGGCCTCCATCAGTGAATTATGTTCAAATGACATGAATCAATAGACAAAAACAGCTCAGTTTTAGTTTAGAGTCTACTGCTTTTATTGTCAAGTATCAGCCTCTATGAAACCTCATTCATCTATTTAGCCACAGTCAGCGAAAGTCAATAATTCTTTTAAACAGCGGGTGGGTAAACCACATCAAACCATCCCAATGTCCAAAACAAAACTACTATAGATGATGTACAAGATTCCTATTGGGTGGGTGAAATTTAGCTGTCCTCTCTGTGCCTGATCTATATCCAAGTGCAGTTAAAAGATTCAGTCAGGAGTGGTTTTGCACAACTCCATTATACCTTCAAATATTTTCTATTTTTCAAATTATTTTATTTTTGTTTATTGCCTTTACCTTATTAATTATGCTTCAAGCTTGTGGGAAAAGATGTGGACAGCTTTGGAAGAGACAGAGACATCACAATGGAAGTTGAAAGCCGGTGGCAGACAGTTGGATGATAAGTGTGTTTGTGCAACAGTCAGACAGTTTAATGTTGCGGTCAGATGACACATCACCCACTGGGAACAGTGATAAGCATGTTATCGCATAAGAGACTACAAACAGGCTTCACATGGGAGGAATGAGGAGAGACACATGAATAGTTTAAAGTTTGACCCTATTGATCCCTTTATCCAGATGTCCCATTTCTCATGGGTGAGCTATTTAATATTAATATAACTTCTTTATACAAATTATTTGCATTAATGGACTTATTATAAGGCAGCAAGGTTGTCCCAGGACCTCTAGTTCTTCTCAATTATTTATTATGCATCTGATAATGCTTATAGGAACATCTTGCGCTTTAAACGATTGCTTAAATAAATGCGTAACCAATCAGACTCTTCCTCGCAGTTTGCTGTGAATTAATCTTCTTTAAAAGCTGCATCAGTTTTTTCTATATTTGCACTACTTCATGTTACACTGATCAATACTCAATGCTTTGTAGAGCATCAATTGTGTGCAATAAATAAGCTTGTGGTCTAATTAGTGCAAAAAGATTCATGGTCTCACCACCACAGAGGTGCTAAAATTACACCCTCTACATTAGATCACCGTGTGATGCTTTTTCAAGTGTGCATGCTAGTTCCTGTTTTTGTCTTTAGTGGTTGTGATAAAAATCACCAATGTGAGTGATCAATGTGACACTCCCCCAATGAGTCCCCAAAGTTGTTCCTAAAAACTGTTTCCTAATGTTAAAATAATTATTTCATTAAAATGTATTGATTAAAAAAAGGATGCAAAAAAAAAAAATCACTCGAACACTGAAGTCCTACATCAAAGGTAACATCTATTCAAGTGTTTAACGCTCAAAAAATGATTCATGTGCCCTTCTTTCTACTGACGGCACTATTTCTACCATCTGCATAAATGCATTCCGTTCTCATTTATCTAGTGGCTCGATAGACTCGCCCCTAAGTTTCTACCCTGAGCGTTTTCTTGTTGGATGTCAAGTTACGAGGCTGTACACGAAGAGCTATTAAATTACAAGGCCGTTTTTGACACCTTCTTTCACCCATACAAATCCGATTCATGCTTTAACATCACCTTCCTAAAGGCAGAGAAGCATGAAAAATATATTCCTTATTTTAAAGTTTTAAAGGTTGCTGGTGGTAAATATTTCAAGATCTTCCATAAGACGTTCTAAAACATCTCACAAAATCTTGAATATGACAGCTGAAGGCCGTGGACCAATCATATCCAAAGATGACCAATTGTGTTCTCAGCTATATGGTCCTGTAGATATATGATTCCATATGGTCTTACAAAATTCAGGAACTTACAGACATTATAATAAATGGAATTCAATGGCTGGACATTTCATGGCCCAACCTTCTATGAATATCCTTTGTTTCTATTGTAAAACAGTGTATAACAGAAAATATATAAGTTTATGAGTTATGAGTTCTACACTCATATACACACCTTCATAAACATCTGCATTTTATTACATTTGGTCTTCAGACTACAGTCAAAACTAACAACTGATTCACATACTGACTTTTTGTCCAATTTAACCTCCATCTTGAGGTGTTGAGCTTCCACTGGACCACAAAGTTCTTGTAAACAGCTCTGCGGTGGAGTAAGGAGATTCCCTGAAATCTTCTCTGGTAGGTGTCTGGATAAAGGGTGCAGCCGTTGTCTTCTCTGGTCTCCTTCATTCTCTGCGATGTCAGACATGAGTAGCTTCATTACTCGCACCTCTGCAGAACACTCTTCATTTTTACCGGCCCTGTCAGAATGGAATCAGACATGTGTGCGAGTATCAAGTACAGAGGAAACACCTGTCTGTATCTATCCACCTATAAAGAGTCATGGTGTTTCAGGTCTTAAGATACTGTATGTTATGCTCACTAATGTAAATGTGCTTAAATATAACCAGCAAATGAACAAAGCAAATTCTGTAAATCAAACCGGATGTATTTTATGAAATACATTTTCATCAAGCCGATTTAATCACTGAAGACCCAAATATAGATTCCGGGCACCACAATCTGGAACATCCCCCACAACTCACAATGTCCTCTTCAGCTGAAATGAGTCACATGTATGATCAGTGTTTACCCGCCATGAAAGCCAAGACATTTCTCACTTTATTTATGCATTAACTATTTATTTTGGAGTTATGATTGGTTTATTGTAAGTTGATTATTTTTAGTAATATTACAGTGAGATATCAGAGTCACACATCACATTTATTGATGAGGGAATGTTAAACTAACACCTCATTACACAACTACAATATGCAGTACATTCCCTGTGCATTATATGTAAAATAAAGCAAAACAGATTCTTGTCTTTTTCACTTCCAGACGTGTCTGTAATTATGCTGACTTGTTTGTGATACACACTCATCACAGTGGACGAGTTTTCCACCTCGGGCCCTTGTGCACTAGATCAAAGTACATCTGTTTCTGTGTGTCTGTATATTCACACTTACTCATTTCATTCTGTGCAAACTGAATCCATTAGGAGGGAATGAATTGTACTGTATGAAAACACACTCCCTTTGACTAACATAATCCAGCCATTCTTCACTTGTGGCTCCAGGTTAAAAAAGGGGAGAGAAATCAAACTCTCTCTGACAAAATTCAGGCAAGGACTCATCAGTTTGATTTATAGCAACTCCGGTGACACTCATCATGCCTGTAATAGCAGTTACTGACGGATAGCATCACACGAGACGGCTGGTGTCAGGGTGAGAAAGAAGTAATGCTCAAACAATGCTCAGATGCTTTCAGAGCAGAGACACATTTGTTACAGGGCTGACACGAAATATTATAAATACAGAGTCTGGAGATTGTGGCACTTTCAGGGTCTTCAAAAAGATACTCGAGATATGAGATGTTTCAAAGTGCAAAGTCTACTGAAATATGTGAGTAATTAAACAAACTGTTTGTGTACTAATGCAAATTAGTACAAGCTTTATTCTTCACACACAAAAATAAAGTGTTTACGGTTTTAAAAATAAACGCTAAAAAGTGTTCTCAGCAATGCCACAATTTCTGGTTGCCCAAACTGCGTAGACAAGTTGTATGTGTGCGTGTGTGTGTGTGTGTGTGTGTGTGTGCGTGTGCATACCTTTTATGTATAACAGCCAACATTTACTTTGACATACAGACCACTGCATTATAAAATGACTGTATAGAATACATTGAATAATCTGCCCAGGGTAATTCATTTAGAAAAGCTAGAAAAACATCTATTCTGTATTCAGATTGTGTCAGATGTTTTTGTCTAAAGTCTATAGCAAGTATAGAAGCAGTTTCTCATGTTCCAGATGTCATTTTCTATCATCAATCACAAATCAGTATTTGTTCCTTGTGCTGTCTTTGAAGATGGTATCATCACAGAAATAAGTGATTAGTGAGATGAACTAACAAAAGAGAGTCTTTCAGTTCTCTCTCTCTCTCCTGCTGTCTCCACATTAAAGAAAATATCAGATCTTTGTCTGTCCCAACAAAAGAAAGACTCCATGGAAATCTGCAGCACAATCATCACTGTCTTATTGCCTTTCTAATGTAATTATCTCTGCAGAAAAGAATGAGCCCGGCTAATATAAGCTAATAATGCTGCCGTGATTAAATGACAAATCCATCATAAAGTTTCTAGATAATAATAAAGCTCCATATTGTTTGTACTATAGGAACAACAAATGCTTTGTTAATTGGAGATCAAAAGCACAGAAGTTACAGTACATGTATGACAATGATTTTTGGTTGTTTAACATGGTTTAGCCACATCACATGCGTGAACACTGACCACAGTCACATGGAAAAGCAAGACAAGGCTACAAGTGACACCTGAATCCTATAAATACCCTATAAAAATCCTATAAATACCCATAACACTTTCAGGCAGTATATACTGAATCCAGTGTTTGCATCATTGCCTATGGGATGCATTTATCTAGTCAGTTTTTGAAGGCCTGCTTCTGATATCCCATAATTCCATGCATGTGGTTCATGAAATAATAAAAATGGCATATGAGGGAGTGGATTAAAGTAGTCACCTAATTTAAACAGATACATTTTTAGAATAAAGAAAACATTAAATAGAATTAAAATAGAATTATTTGAACATATACTGTATTTTCTTTTTCTTTCTTATGACTCAATACCAAGAAACATGCATTGAAAAATATTTGCATGATTAACTAAAGACTACCTGGATTTGGACAAAGCTTTTGTCTCACATAGAGCTAATTCTTTGTCTCCTTGTCATTTCTATCTTTTTCCTTAAGAGTGAATGAACCATCAAAATCGGTGTTGGTTTGTTGTGGATTGAAAGATGCAACAACTTATCAGACAATAGGTCACGTTTAAGACACTCAAAACCATGTTATAAAGATTTGTATGATTAAGAAACAGTCAATACATCTAGTCTTGCAGTTTCACAGTTTTCACATGCTCATCTGACACCTAATGCAGCTCAAAATATCTCAGCTAGTCATGTGAGTCATTCTGCCCTGCAGTGAACCTTACCACAGCTGCTCTGTTCACCATCTCCACACCTACAGCATCACACTGGAATCATGAGTGAAAACCTCCGAGACTCTGAATGTCTCGTGAGGTCAGGCATTAGTTTGGTCTTCAGAAGGAGATTCTGAGAAGTTTGTTCTGCTGTGAAGGAACGAAGAAGTTCATGACCTGCTCAGTAGGGGAAAGATCTCATCTCACTCTGTAACTGAATGCCACTTATTAAAAACACAACCATGTCCACATTAATTTTATAGCTCAGCACTTTTAACTGCAAGCCGACAATTGTCTCATTTGTGCCTATTTTTATTTCTCCTAAGGAATTTTAAAGGAATCATCAAAGTTGATGCTTAAATGAAACATTACCAAGAACTCAATAAAGTCTCCTGAACTATGAAAGACGAGCAACTGAGCCATACAAAATATCCTTGGAGGTTACCGGCCTTTAAATTCCCTTTTTGCATTTACAGTTTCACAACATACAGGATCCTATTTGCAGTTTGTTGCATTTACATTATATTACTTTTATGCTTCTTGCAGACCCTTTTTTACCAATACAACTTGCAATAAAATGCACAAATCATAGTAATGGCTCATAGCGGGGGAAGCAGCTAACAATATACAACACTTTAAGTTGGGTCTCAAATGTCAAAGACTAGCCCACAGCAATAACGAATATAACGATCATCTAATCATTTATTTGAATGAGCCTGGAGAGGTTGCTGTTGAAACAGTTATTAGGATTTCATTTCACCATTGAGGGGGATCTATATATTTCTGGAGGCCGGGGTCTACGGCTTAATGAAGGATTAGAGGCAGCGAGGGGTCATCGAAAGCAGAGCAAGACTGAGACGGTGTCCTGAATTAATTTCCAGCAGGTACCGGCAGCAAATGAAGAGAACTTTGCAAAGCCACACGTATTATTTCAATAACAGCTCTGGTGCTGATCGGTACAACAGCGATTGCTTCACCAGGAGCAGAGACACTTAAACTCTTTTTAAAGCATTGATTTTAGTCTTGTTCATTCGTTAATGGCTGAACACGGAATGAACATTCTTGCCAACAGAGCAGTTTCCTTAAGTTCCTACAAGTTAAGCTACTATTTCATTTAAAGTTATGGTAAGTGACATCAGCTTTTTGCAAACTTTAACAGTAGCATCACTGTAAATAAACATCTTTGTTTTTACATGATACGTTGTCCTTCTAAGACCTACGTTCATATTGCCCTGCCCAACAGCTTCAGCACAATATTATCTGAATACATTTGATATATTCGTTTTGATCGTATTCTGACTTTACAAAGCTGATCTGCTATTCGTAACAAAGAACGCATCCCTCTTTCAGCCTCATCAGGCTGTGAAAGCTTTCCAAGTGTTTTGAAAACATTTGTAAATAAGTTTTATAAGTCAAAACACTGTTCATTTCTCTATTTTCGAGTCGAGGTGGTGGGGACAGGTGGTCCGCCAGCTGTTCCTGCAGTACACAGCCATCACCCAGAAGAGCCAGATGGGAAAGGAAAACACCACAGAGAAAGACGTCCCCTTTAAACGTGAAGGGCTCTCAGTGTCTGCAATATGACAAATGGCTTTATTTATATGCAAAGCTTAAAAGAAATATATTGGATCATTTCTGCTGAGCTGATGATGGATCCAGAGCTAAAGGCAACCCCAACATCTAACAACACTGTCACAATCCTGTTTCCTCTGAGAAAGATTCGCAAGAAACTGCAGGCGTCACTGTTTTAATTAGAGTCAGATGTGACACAGCAGAGTTATGAATAATGATGCTGTTCGTGGTGCTGTTGATCGCTCTGTAATGCACGTTTGCCGAAGATTGGATCTAATTTTCCTTTGAGATTAGTTGCCAGATTAAACAGTTTTGCGCTGATAGAAAAACACATATTTGCTTACAAACGAACACAAATGCAAAAACTGTCATTTTTTTAAACACAAGCAAGCAGCTGTACGCATTGTTGCTTCTGCCTGAGGTTCTATTATATAAAATTATCTTGCTTTCCACAACCCACAGTTCACCAGCCTCTTAATCAGGATCTGCAATATGATTAATATAATTGAACTCGGCCCTCGGGATCCCGCAGGCCTGGCGCTAATGATTTCATTCCTAATTACCACAATTTTATTCAGAGTACAAAGAGCGGAGAATGCACGTTCTCCAAAATTTCCAAAAACCGATTCAGAATTCCGCACCAGCAAACAAAACCTTCAGAATGTCCTTAAATATAAATGAGCCAAGTGGTATTTGAACTACTTCTCTGAACTCTGTGTGACTCTTTACTCAATGGCTGCTCCTCAGATTTGACCTTTCAAGACATTCAACACTTGCTGGGTGAAAAGCATCTACGTGATTGGAAAATGCCCGGCCAATTACAATCAACAAAAAAAATCACGCCAAATTCATCAAAATTTGGAGCAAATGTAAATGGAGAGATTCTGTGTGATTGATTCAGATTCAAATGTCATTCAGATTCTGTAATTTGTAGCTTTTGAATCTTTGTCCTCAGTTTCTATCAAGGTGCACAGAGCATATAAAGACCACCACTTGTTATCCACCTGCACCTGTGGGGGAAAACCTTGTTGATTTTATGTGTAGTGCTCTCATATAACTTCCCTGAAACATCTCCAGACTTCTCCTTCACAGACGCTTAACACGACCAGCTGAGGAACTGAACGGGAGCTTGGCTGCTGTAAAAACAAGGTAGAAATACCAGTCGAAAGTTCACTTTAACCCCAGGAGAACAGTGGTGTAGCCTCTCATTGAGAAGCTAATATGCCTTGACAGCCCTTCTCCTGGGACTCAGCTGGATCAGGCCACCATTAGCTGATCTGGATGCGGGAAGCATAAAAACGCCGCTAGCTGGGTTTGTTAGAAGACACTTGCTGAGTCAGGTGTTTGTTGTGGGTAGCTGTAATAGATGAAGAACCTGGAGCAGGTTTTGGGAATAAAAACACACAATTGAAGGCTAGAGGGAAAAACGTGGCTTTAAAGACCTGAATAATGTTAATGTGGAAAGTGTTATTTTAAATGACTCGTCACAATGCGGTGGGAGACATAAATCATTATGCTGACAGCTATTTGACTCCAGTTACTGTTTGAGTATAAAGTGTTTTGTATTAGAGCAGTAGCTGTTTCTCTTTGTGTCTATTGACATTTTTTAACTGCACTTTCAACATGTTGCTAAATGATCCTGACAGATGTCACAGTTAGAATTAAGTGAAATCAAGCAAACCGTGACAACAAATTGCATACCAATAGACTTACAATCTCAGACTAGTTAACTAGCTATCCAACAACCAAACTAGTAGATTAATCAAGTTAAGGTTAAGATCAGTGGTAGTTTTTCATTTATTTCTCTTATTTATGAATATTTATAAATGTTGTACTTTTATTTTTTTGAACTTTTATTTTTCTTCTACCACAAGAAACTGGTGCACAAAATCTTTGTTGTCAACTTGTGTCACAACCGAATCCAGTGGCACAAGAAACACCTTTAATATTACTAAGCTAATTACGTTTGTTGCAGACAAATAATGGAATGTTATATCAACGTTTCAGAAAAAACGGAAAAAACACTGAATGACAGACTTTGAAACAAAACCACAAAACTCTCTCTCTCTCTGGTTTCCTCTATCTCATCATAAAATCACTTCCAAAGCTAAATGAAGATCTCTTCATTCTGGCGGTGTAGTTAGACTTTAATTCAATCCGAAGTGGATGCTTCCTATATATGTGCTTTCTATATGCAACCGACAGCACCAAAACAAGTCAACAACTCAGCTGAGATCCCACTTCATTAAACAGCTTTTGAGTGGATTTTAAGTGGATCCAGATGCAAAATTGGGAAAGAAATGGCTGCATTCTGCCTTTAATTACCAGCATTAGCATTTGCAAACCAAACCATCAGTCAAAGAACTGTGGGTAAGAATTTGAAGTGTAGCCACTTTTGGAGTAGCTGAGTCTTTCTTTAATAAGTTTTCTCTTCATTATTCCACAAACTTATACATACTTTGTAGCTCAGTGGATTACATTGTCCAAAGTGTCCTTGGGCATCATCCTGTCTGATAGAGGTTAAAGACAGCAGAAATATATTCATCCTTCAGAGATGAAGCATATCACTCTTTGGTTTATAACCTGCTTATATAATCACACACGCTCTCTGACATACACTAGACGTACAGTAGCTGATGTCTGGATTTTCTTAATCAGCAACCAAATATGCAGTTTGAGATTTATTCTTAGGTTTTATTTTTTACATCCATTTCATCTTTTAGTCAATTTGTTTTTCGCAAGTTCTGCCAGTGATCGATTTTTAACCTTGAAATGAAAGACTAACTTACGGATGTATGTGGGGTTCACGAAAGGTGAGCATTCATATTTTTAGTTAGTTTCTTTATTACCAAAATACTACCACAATTAATACAGTAAAGTGAAAGTTCTAATTGCCTTGTTGTGCAAATCCACAAATTATACAAATTAGTCCAGAGTGGGAGAAAGTGAGGTGGCAGAAATAAACATGCACAAATGTGAAACCTTTAATTGCTGTAACGGTGAGGCTGTTAGCGATTCTAAAACAACAAATGCCCTCCAACAATTAACAATGTTATAATTTACAACCACATGATTACTGTACACATGTTTGCAAACAGAATGTTAATTTGGGCACTGCTTTAGTAATTACAGTAGGAAGCAGCTTTACTGTAGCTTTAGGCCACTGATTTACCTGTATAAAATACACATTATCATACACACAATATTTGCATCTAGTGCATTAGAGCGTAACGTACATATGAACTGGGCTCCCTTCTCAAATCATCCATTTTTACAAGACATCACAATCACAAAGGATCAGTGGATGCATCGTAGCACTATTACATGAAGTGCTGCTGGCTTTTACAATATATCCCAGAGCGTGTTTTCAGTTGTGGGGTCATGAACTTCTTTGGATCTCCGATTACTGATGGGTGCGAGGACAGGCCGCTGTCACACAAACACCACAACAGAAGAGCTGTCAGTCAAACACACAGACAGTCTGTGACATGTGAGGGCCGCACTGACGGATGGTCAATACAGCTCTAATACAGACAGTCATGCCACATGACAAGAGCAGCGAATATTAAGTTGCTGGATTCTGTTACTCAAAGGGATCATATACAAGAATCAAATTGTCTTTGATCTTTTGAGATGAAAGAGTTTATTGTTCTATAAAAAACACAGAGTAGCTTCCTCTCCAGTTCAATAAAACCATTGATTGAAACTAAGCTGAGAAAGCAGCTTATTCTGACATTCGACACTATTTTTATATACATTTTAGATATCCGTCAATATAAATGTTATGTTCATGTTCCCATAGCTCAGTGGGTAGAGCATTGCGTTAGCAGCACCAGGGTCATGGGTTCAATTCCCAGGAAACACACACACGTTCATAAGTTGTATACGTTGAATGCTCTGTAATTCGCTTTAAATAGAAGCTCTGCTAAATGCATAAATGTATTTTGTTGTATAATCTTTCATTATGACTATAATAATCTTTGAGCTGGTTAAGCTGTTTATTTGTTTGAAGTAAAACAGCTAAATTATTCTCCATGTCAGTTAAAGAGAAGTATCATCTTAGGTCAGTGGTGAAGGATTTTTTTCCATGTTAATGTCCAAAAGATCATAAAACACACAAGAATAAACGCTGAATCCATTTCTGCTCAGTAACAAATTAACTGGATCTTAACTTTTAAATCCAACATTACTCTGGTAGTTTTAATTGCATGGAAACGCACGAGTTTAAATATAAGTCAGGTACTGAAAATGTGTGAAATATCTCAAACTATAAACTCCAACATAAAATAATAATATATTATATGAGGGCTGTTAAGGTTCCTCAACAGAAGCTTACGATTACAGGACAGGATCAAGCCAAATGCAGCAGTTTGGGTCATTAAAATGAGCAATTACAGGATGTAGACAGCAAAAACTCCAGTCTCATTAAAAACCGCACACACGCTATCCACAGATGATCACTGTAAGATGCTCGGCACAGCAGAAAGACCAAACACAGCAAACAAAGACGCAAATGTTTTAAATGTGAACCCAACAAAGCAAACTGCATATTGTGCTTCTCTATCATGTTTCAAAAGACAACTGTCACACACCAGAATATGTGAGGGTTTACAAAATACAGTTACAAAAATGCACTGCACAAGAAATGATTATTTTTGCAATAGTGCAGGTTTGGATATTTAATAAGCTACAGTTATAGTTATTGAAATACAGCTCAGATATTTCTTCTAAGTAGGGGCTGGTAATGCTCTAACCTTTATCCTTGGAGCTACTGTCTGCCTACATACAGAACACGAGATGGTAGCTGTAGGCTGCGTTACATAAAAACCTGTTCATTCCACAGCAGACGCACAGAAAGCGTTAAGGCTCATTTGAGACACAAAGCTCTCGTTGTTGATGAAAGGCCACTGAAAATCACCTTCCAGCCCACAAGGACAATATAGAGATCTAGGTGTTTGTTTGATGGTCTCATTGCAACTGTTTGTCATCTCATCTTTTTTCAAGGACAGCAGAAAAGAAAAAAGGAAATAGATTCAGAGTTTTGGTATCTTCCATTGAATTCCGATTTGAAACATTCCGTTAATCTCGTTCTCTGATGTATTGCACAGTTGGCTTCCATTCACCCGGAGATTTGTCATAATACCCTGGCAGAGCCGGATTTATTTCCTTCTTGTTGGCGGCCTTTTGTCTTGATCTTACACAACATCCCTTCATTAACATAACTGATCCTGACGGGGGGGACGCTTTCCGTACATGACTGAATGTCGTTTTATTCACAAGCGGTTTAATCTGGAAGGCGAGTTCAGGGAAAACGTCTCGATAGACAATCTGCTCGTGTTTATGTACAAAACAGACCTTTAAACGAATGGATAATGATTTAGTATTACGCACAATTGTTTTAAAATAAGTGTTTATTGGCAACTACTGTAAAACCAAGGCAAAAATAAACATTTATGAAAATCTGTGCTTTAATAAAGCTGTATTGTTTATTAAAAAATTAAAATGTTATTGCATCGTGGCATAAAAAATGATGACATCTGAAGCTGAGAGCCCTGAACAGCTCATAAACATGAAACTGCTAAAAGACCCTAAATATCAACTGATTGCCCCCACATCAGGGGTCTCTGAGGTCTCTGCAGTCCAGACAATAATGTGCAGATTCAAGCAGGTTTCTTAAAGAAGTCTTTATCTGACACTTCCATCTCAGATAAGCAGACTCATTTAAAGCTGTTTAATGGTCAGAATTTACACAGCTTTGTGTTTTTGTTTGTTATACTTAAATAGGAAGAGTTAAATTTAATGCACAGTACCTAAAGAATTGTCATTTTAGCATTATAAGTCCCTAGATATACATTAATATACAGAATGGTGCGGTGTATTAACCCCAGAGCAATGTAAAGAAAAAATACTTAAAACATTCCAAGCCAACAACTGGGGTTCAAGATGCCAAGTTGCATTTGTCAAGATACACACGCTCAGGATAGATATATATATTTAAAGTGAATGTAACTGCATTTCTGTGCATACAGTCTAAAGTAAGTTTGCATTGACCTAGTTCACTTAAAGACAGCAGGCAGAAGAAAATTCAAACTAGGAAGTTTAAAGGCACAGTCTAGTATTTCAAAATAAACAGCAATTATGCAAAAGTAGTAACAACTAAATCTCTTTGAAAAACAACATGCAAAATAATCATTATTAATCTGTTAATAATTAGCATAAAAATTAAGACTTAATCTATCATATTAGTTTATTAATTTTAAATAAGTGTATTAAATAAGTCCATAAAAGTAAATATATGTTACTGGCCTACATTGACATATAAAGCCATTGCAAACTTCTGGCTAAAGATCAATGAAAAACTACAAAGCTTATATAGAATCTATGTAGTTTTTTATTGATCTTTATCCAGAAGTTTGCAGTGGTGTCAAGAGACATAGAAAAATATTGGCAGAAAAAGATCTGGATCCCAAGACTGACTACATGGTGAGTCACGGCCAAGCAGTGAGATTAATTATTAAAGCAATGGGTTATTAAATTAAATTATGTGTGATGTTCTGCTGTGTCTCTAATCACACTGTTCTGATCAATACCAAAACCCGCTGACATTAAAATGATTCATGCTTTAGAGAAACCAGTGCTTTGTTGTGTTTTAGTGTAAATAAATCAATGACTACATGCTCAAGATTAAAGGCATAATAGAAAAATAAAACTGCATTATTAGACTTCCATTTGTTTTTCAAAAGGCTTGCAAGTTATTTTTTCAATAAAATGTTCTGAACTATTTTTCTGCCATGCTAATGGCATAGAAAGTCTACAAAGCTTAATATAAACTTTTGAAATGTTAAGAGACACATTTATACAAACTTTTACTCATGGAAAATAAAAGAAATGATCAAATGAAAACAAATGATCGAGAAGCCTGCAGCCCTTCACAAGAAACTATGTGTGCTGAACTTGAAGCGTTGCTAAGAGCGATCGGCGCACAACATTAAAATAACGCTACAGCGATTCAAAAGCATACAGAGCCGTCGGCTCTTGAAACACCCTTGTGGTACTTTGGTGCCATTCAGAGTCAAACACACACTCAACACAACAAACACAACATAGACTCTTCCTGCAGAGCGTAGCTTTGCAAACACACGTCAACAAGCTAATCGAGGTCTTCAGCATTACTAGAAAGGTACAGGCAGGTGAGTTTGATCAGGGTTGGACCTAAACTCTGATGTAGTACATACTAGTAATGGCAAAATGTTTATGGTACCCCTTATATCAGGGGTCCCCAATAACATCCACAGACCTGCAGAGTTTAGCACCAACCCTAATTAAACATACCTGACCAGTTAATCATGATCTTTGGTACAGGCAGGTGTGTTGGAGCTATACACTGCTGCCCTTGTTATATATCCTGGTATATATACACTGTATCAAGATACAACAATATATATAACAAGGACAGCAGTTCAATCAGAATAACTTGTGTCATGCAACAAACAATAAAAAAATACGATCTGCAACAGAGACAAATAGTGAACGACACAAAGAGAGAGTTAAGAAATGAGAACACACACTGTTCAGTCTAACCAGCTTAATTAAAAACAGAAGTCAACAGATTAACTCCTCTATTATTAACTAGCATTTATATGAAATTTGCCTCCATTTTAATAAAAGGGAAGCTACAAAAACTGTCGCTTCCAAGGACATTACACCCTTCAATTAGGTGCCATTTCTTAAACAAAAGCCCTGACCACTTTCTCACCACACACTCACTCGCTCAGTTTCTGTTTCCGACCGCAGAGTTCAATTAACAGCGAATTTCACGATCCTTCGCTTGGCTTGTCAGGTCTGAAGAGGAGGGACTCCGAATGACTTTGAGAGGCCACAGAAAGATCAATAAGTCACAGACACCTTTCACAACAGAGCCGTCAGCCCCGCCAGCCGCTTTCAACGCTGCACAACTAAACGTATTCCAACAGTGTGCGGAGCAGGAATGTTTAACTGGTGTTTTTAATTCGAAGAAAATAAATATATTCTCATACGGTAGATCAGAAGGTTTCATTCCTGCTCATTCAAACTCACAGTTCTGTGGAGTGTAACTCCAGTCAAACACACCTGAACCAGCAGATCAAAGTTGAAGCTTTTCTCTGCAGGATGGTGGGTCTCCAAGAGAAGCTTCAAAACTTATGTAAGATGTCTTCATTCCTGCAACGCTCGGGTTTTTGGATTTTGGTCTTTGGACTTTTTTGTATGTCATGTGCTATATTGAGAGATGAAACAATGGTTTACAAATACACACTTTAAATAACACACAACTGTTGTAACAAATGTAGCTTTCAGTCCAAACAGCTGATTTAATGCTTTTAAGACCAATAATCAAGCTTCTGCAACTCCAGACCAGCAAATTCTCTACATTTTCACACTGGATCTGTCCTTCCTGGTTCCACAAAGGTGAGGTTGATCTCCAAGCCTCATTTATAAACCCTGGAGACTGCAGACATTTCTGTAGACCTCCCACTGCTCAGAACATGACGATGATGGACATTCTGTCAACAGAATCTGGAGACGGATCACATGGAAAACTATCTAATAGTGGTATTTATTCTGAGCCCATCTGTTCGTCTGTAAGATTCATTGACCCTAATTAGTTTCCCACATGTTACACGACGGCTTGACAGCTAGTTGATGGACATTGTTGATTTGGAAGAACGATTAGCGTTGTCATACTTTGTACTATTGTTGGTTACGGAGAAACGTTACAGGCAGGAAAATATCTTCAGTTTTAAAAGGTGAACGGGAGCTAAATATAGTTCTCTGTCATGTGTTATATATTACTGAGGATGTGAGTGTTTGATTCTGCTGTAAGTGGAGTATTAATGGATGGAACTGGAGGGGGTAAAGTGCCGCCTGACAGGTCAGTCATTACTAATGCTGCTGAGACATGTCAACATTAACCCTTAAATGATCACACACACACACACACA
>JAZGTK010000440.1:149-72699 GCA_036877625.1 Ambastaia sidthimunki
TAAAAGAAAAAGCACAGACCTGTTATATAGGAAAGATGATCTTAAATTACTTATGTCGTTATTCGACGAAAATAAAATAAAATTAACTTGACCTTCAAGGGGGACGGGGGGTGCCGTTGAGGGGGCGGGGCGCCCCCCTAATATAATGGTAGGGGAAACACTGATATGTAACCAAGACAATATTAATATCGCACTTATCAATACCTTTATATTTGTGAGACCTTAGTAAAAGACATAACATAGACATATAAACTTTTCAAAACAGAAAGAAAATATATTTTAAACTTCATAATACTGTATTGCAAATTGTATGTAAAAATGTAATAATTTACATTATTTAAATGTAATAGTTGTTCACAATAATGTTTGTATGGCAAAGGGAGATTGAAAGTGAGTCTATGGGTAAGCTAAATGTAGCATTATGTCAATGCACACTCAGTTATTTGTATTTTGACCAATGCAGAGAAATGGCCCAGATATCAATATTTTAATGTTGTATCATCAGGTATAACGTCTCAGCTTACGTATGTAACCCAGGTTCCCTGAAGGGAACGAGACGCTGCGTGGAAACGCAATGGGAACGCTTCCAGCATTTAAGCACTCTGAAACACCTGTCTAATCATTCAATTACGGGCTGATTGATCATGGACGGGGTAAATCACGACCATGAAGCTTTAAAAGCATGTGCGCAACGCAACTCAGGTTAGCTTTGAGTATGAATGAAGCGAGCGCAGGCAGGGGTACTGGAGGTATGGCTGGAGAAGGAGCGTCTCGTTCCCTTCAGGGAACCTAAGTTACATATGTAACCTGAGACGATCCCTTTCAGGAACTCGAGCTGCGTCAAAACACTATGGGAACGAGATGCCCACATACCAGACTGAAGGTTCCCCAGCCTCCTGTGTGAAATTGCACAGTTAAGGCATGAGGACAGAGGAGCCAGGAGTGGCTTGGGCATCAAGGCCATAGTGCCTCAGAGAGATTAATGTGCATCCCACAGGGTCGCAGATGTCCTGAATTGGGACACCTGCATACAAGGCCTTAGAGGCCGCCATACCTCGGGTAGAGTGAGCCTTGGTCCCCTTAGGTGGGGGAATACCAGAGGACTCATAGGTGATGAAAATAGCATCGGTAATCCAACTGCTCAATGTCTGCTTGGTTGCGGGGAGACCGCGCTTGTGGTAACCAAAGCAGACAAAAAGCTGGTCAGACTTACTCCACAGGGCAGCTCTGTAGACGTATGCGTCCAATGCTCGCACTGGACACACACAGTTAAGCTTCTGCTGGTCGTTCTCCTGGAAGGGAGGAGGACAGAAGGCCTGCAGTACAACTGGCCGTAGTACGGTAGAGGGGACCTTAGAGACATAACCCGGTCTCGGGTACAGAAAGGCTTTGGCCAAACGGGCGCAAAGTCTAAATAGGAAGGGGCCACAGAAAGGGCCTGGAGGTCACCCACTCTCCTCAGAGAGGTGATGGCCAATAAAAAGGCCGTCTTGGCTGACAAGTGATGATCAGAAATATCCCAAATGGGCTCAAAAGGTGGAGCACAAAGGGCCTTTAGTACCACAGCCAGGTCCCATGGTGGGACATGAGTTTATACCTGGGGCCTCAGCCTCAGTGCACCTCTGAGGAAACGTGTAACCAGGGGGTGTCTACCTACTGATTAAGCACCAATATAGGCGTGGAAGGCAGATATTGCCGCCACATAGACCTTTATGGTGGAGTAGGCTAACCCTGCAGAGAGCTGTGCCTGCAGGAACTCCAGGACTGCGTTAACTGCGCAGTTGACTGGGTCCAACTGGCGGTCTCCACACCAGGAAGTGAAAAGATTCCACTTCAGGGTGTACAGTTTCCTCATGGAGGGAGCTCTGGATTGGAGGAGGGTCTCAACGACCTCAGTTGAGAGACCAGATGCTACAAGTTTTGCCCCCTCAGGGGCCACACCCATAGCCTCCACAGCTCTGGGCGGGGGTGCACGATAGCTCCTTTTCCTGAGTTAGAAGATCCCCCCTCAAGGGGAACCAGGAACCAGGCTCAGAGGCCACTAGGAGCATAGATACCGCGTCCAGGCAGACTCTCTCCAGAACTCCTGGGAGCAGAGTGACCGGGGGGAGGCGTACAGACAAAGCCTTGGAAAGGTCTGCACCATGGCATCTAGCCCCAGAAGAGCTGGATGAACTAGTAAGAACCAAAGAGGACATTGTGCTGTCTCTACAGAGGCGAAGAGGTCCACTTGGGCTTGCCCAAAGATCCTCCATATTTGCTTCACCACCTTGGGGAGCATACACTCCCCGGGGTTTGGCCCCTGTCTCGACAGGGCGTCTGCTCTCACATTGAGACATCCAAGGATATAAGCCGCTCTCAGCGAGAGGAGCTTCCCCTGGGACCACACAAGGATCTGGTGCGTTAACTTGTAAAGAGGGCGCGAGCGGAGACCTCCTTGGTTATTGATATAAGATACTACAGCTGTGTTGTCGGTGCGAACTAACACATGCCGCCCTCTTAGGTCCTGGAGGAAATGCCTGAGAGCACGGAAAACATCCAACATCTTTAGGCAATTTATGTGCCACGAATGTTGGCACCCTGTCCACAGACAACGGGCCGGGCGGCCACTCATGACCCCCCCAACCAGTGAGGGATGCGTCTGTCGCAAGAGAGACACGGCGACAAAGAGCTCTGATTGTGGAACCAAGGTTTCTTCCATATATCTAAGGCTAGAAGGCAGCGCCGCGTGACCTTGATTTCGTGGAAAGGATTTCCCCTCAGGGAAAACCCCTTGGTTTTTAGCCACCACTGGTGGGGCCTCATGTACAGCAGGCCAAATGGAATCACATTGGACGCAGCTGCCATGAGGCCCAGCAGTCGTTGAAACTGCTTCACAGGGAGTGCCTGGCCTTCCTTGACTCTTGTGACTGCCATGAGGATCTATCTATCGTGACAAACCAGTCCTCGGACCTGATTTGAGACACGACCTGTTTTACAGTGAGCATCTTGAACTTCAGTCTCATGACTAAGCGGTTCGAAAGATGCATATCTAAAATAGGACGCAGTCCTCCACACTTCTTGGGAACATAAAGAAGCGGCTGTAAAGCCCTGACTCCTTTTGCTGAGGGGGGACCACCTCGATGGCCTCCTTTCTCAGGAGGGTCTCTACTTCTCGCTCCATTACCAGAGCCTGTGCTGAATCCACCAAAGTGGGAAGAACCCTGCCGAAAGTAGGCGGAAGGCAATCAAACTGAATTCTGTAACCTAGTTCTAGTGTGCACAGGACCCACTGAGACACATGTGGCAGTGCTTTCCAGGCTGCCAGATGGTCTTTTAAGGGAACCAGTCTCTTAAGACCGGTCTCTGGTATATCTTGAGAGACTAGGCCGGAGCCTTGTAAGGGAAACCCCGCAGGAAGCCTCCGGCCTAACTGCTCTCCTTTTAGTGGTGGCGGCCACCTCATGTTTGCTGAATGTGGCCAACAATGAGGGGCACCACTGTTTGAGGCGACTGTGCCCTGAAGCACCAGAGGTGGTAGGGTTAACAGTTCGACCCCCAGAGGGCACTGAGGAGTTGCAAGCATCATAGGATGCGATGTAGGTCGCAGCTCCCCAGATGGGGCTGCCCCCTGTGGTCCTGACCCCGCACCGTCAGGACCTCTTGGCGGTCCCCAGATCCTGCTTTTGTTTCCCTGACTTCAACCGGGAGCGTCGTGTCAACCGTACCCTGATGGGGGGGAGCGGGACGCGACGCTCTCCTTTTGGCTGTCCCGGTAGGAGGAGCTTGTACACTGCCTCGACTGCTCCTGTCCAGCAGCCAAGAGAGGGTGAGAGCGGCAAGGGAGGAACCACCTCCGACTGTTTGCGAGCCTCCTGAAACCTCTCGACGATTGAGTTTACAGAGTCGCCTAAGAGGCCAGAAGGCAACAGTGGGGCGTCCAGCAGGAATGCCCTGTCCTGATCTTTCATGTTGGACAGGGTCAACCACAAATGCCTCCCAGCTGCCACCAAGGCTGCCATGGACCGCCCTACTGCCAGGGTGGTCTCCTTGGTGGCACGCAACGAGAAGTCAGCAGCCCTCCTGAGCTCCAGCACATCCTCAGATTTGAGGCTCCCGCTCTCATCAAGCTCTATTAGCAGGTCGGCCTAGTATGCCTGCAACACTCCCATGGTGTGTAAGCAGGCACCAGCCTGACCCGCAGCCGTGTACCCCCTGCCCAGAAGCGCCTTCGAGAACGATGCCTCACCGGGGGACAGATAGCTGGCTAGCATCTGCTCCACCCAGGGCATCGCCTTATAGCCATGCTCGTCCGAACCCGCCACGTTCCCATAGAAGTTGGCAGACGGATTAAAGATCCAGAACGAGTATAGCTTTCCTCATGAGCTGGACACCTCAGTATGCAGATCAGGGAAAAATGGAAGGGTCCTACGTGGAGGTGTTGACTGGCTGCTCAAGAAGCATTCGTCCAGAAGGCTTCTTGGCTGCACAGTCTGTGACTTGGCGGGCCAATCAATTTTAAGCTTAGCCACAGCACGAGTCACGACCTCCAGCAGCTTCTCATAGCGGGGGGACACTGAGGGTTCCTCAACGCTACATCTACCTCATCAGTAGATGAGAGGCGGAGGGTAGAGCCCTTCCCCTGGGGGGAAGAAACCGCAGAACGGGCTTCCATACCCAGGGAGAGAGCAGAGGATCTGGCAGGTAAGGAACGAGAAAGGACGGAGCCCGTCTCAATTCCCTCCATCAGATTGATCTGTGAACCCCATAAGTGCAGCCTCCATTCTGCCTCAGCAGAAGCAGGGCCAGCACCGCGAGGAACGCTGGTGAAGGCTCCCTTTTCAAAAAGAGCCTTCTGGGACCAAAGCACTTAAGGATAACCGCTCACAATGCACACAGTTAGCCCTCTCAAGAGCCGACTGGGAATGCTTCACTCCCAAGCAGACAACGCATAAAGTTATGAAATATGGGCAGGGAGGAACACACTCTCTAAAGCGCTGCAGCTCACAACCCCTAGTCTTTCCCTTCGCCTTTGGCATTCTAACTTAAATGCTTCCCTAGGCTTTTTCACAGAAAGACAAACAATAGACAAACAATGTCACAAAGAGTGCTTCGCTGAATGAAGCTAACCCGAGTTGCGTTGCACCCATGCTTTTAAAGCTTCATGGTCGTGATTTACACTATCAGTGATCAATCACCCCGTAACTGAATGATTAGACAGGTGTTTCAGAGTGCATAAATGCTGGAAGCGTTCCCATAGCGTTTCGACACAGCTCGAGTTCCTGAAAGGGAACAGTTATGTATGTAGCATTAACTGTGCACATCACACATTATGCTTTGGAAGAATTATCTAATCTTTTCTTGCTTCTATAAGCAGAGGCCTAGTAGGGTCTACATATAGAGACAACAGAACTAACCTTTGACCTCTGTGTGGGCTAATTAAGTATAGACACAACTGAAAGTACAATTCAAAAGCACAAGTCAACAAATTCTTTATTATTATTATGCATAGTCTTCACAGAGGCTTTCATTATAGGTAGCTAAAATTGCGTAGTACCTTTTGTCGCAGTGTGTCTAGTCAAGGGACAATAAAATCTCATTAAGCCTTGTAGTGCAGTAATTATCATTTAATGACATTTAGAGTGTCACTGACTGCACCATCCTCTGTTATCAGCAGGAGACCTCTCCATTACCCAATCCTTTACTAGACAATGAAACAGGTATTATTTCAAGGTATAATAGGATTTGTATTGTGGTAATTATGGTTATGGAACATGTACAATACCACAATCTAAATTTCGTTTTTGTCTTAATTATTTAACAAACAGCTGATAAAATATACTTACATTTTGCACTTTCCAAATTTTTGTTTTAATTAGACTGGTTTTTAGTCTATCTTTCTAATAAATGTACTTGGAAACTTTAGACAATGATTTTTAATTGGGGTTTGTCAATTGTGCTGCAACATTAGTAAACGTTAAAGAGGTTACAGGGAACACTGTTTATAATTTATTGAAAAGCAAGAGAAAGTTACACTCTATCCCTTATTAGATTTTAAAATGATTTAATAGCTTATTGATTTGATTTCTTATGGGAACATTATGGACCATTGTCTTAAAAGAAAGTGTGGCCGGGAGGTGTTTCTTCTCTGTTGCTTCTCTAAAAGCCAACGCTAAGCTTCTGATTATTTAAACATAGTGAAAAACACTATGTATAACATACCACAAATATACCACAATGAGCTTTTCAGGAAAGCTACACAGAGCGTATGGTGTCATCAAAAAATGATGGAGAAGTGAAGACAGTGGTTAGAAAAAACAATAAACATGTCATAGGAGGATAAGTCAGCAACCTAGGCTTTAGATTTACAGTTTAAGGGGTTTCCTGTGTGCTCCCCATCACACCGGGAGAGATAGTGTGCAGAAAGTGATAGGTAGGAGGAAAAACAGCCCACTGTTGCTGTAGGTTCGGAAAACCACTCACTTAGGGGTTTAATAGCAGGTCTGATGACGATGGAAATGACTGTTTGACAAATTGGTCTAAATATTTTCATATATATGCTGGATGTGTTATAGATAGGAACACTATACAGGAATGTTTGAAGAAAGTTCTTCTATGTGTGGCCTCACAGCTTAACATAACCTTTTCAGACAAAGTTCACATAGCAATATTTGTATTTTGCCCCTTTGCCTCATGTATTTTTAAATATCTCATGAGACTCCTTCTACTAATTAGCAGCCTGTTAGAATACACAGGTCAATGCACTGAGTGAACAGAATCTTAAAAAGTATTTGAAGTGCCCCCCGCTTCTCTCTGGCTGATGGACACTGGGGTCATTTCCAGGCAATCTGTTCCGATCAGCTTCCCATGGTATTTCCAGCCCTTCCCCCACTCCGCTGCTGATATTCCTTGCCTTAGTCATTTTCATGCTCTATTGATGTTATTGAAAAATCAACTGGAGTGCAGTTGTGTTCCAATGTAGCAGCATAAACATTTGTTAATGTTGAGTGAAGATGGTAAATCGGTCTAGGTTTAAACTTTTCATTTCAAGCTTGTCTCATCAAGCTAGTCACATCACAGCTAATCAGATATAATAGAGTCAGAAGTGATATCCACAGTTACCTAAAATTACTGTATTATATTAATATATTAATCTATTCTCTATATTGCTTATCCATATGTGAGGTTGCAGGGAAACATTCTGGACAGGTGACCAGTCCATCACAGAACACACACAAACAACCACATGCAGGCTGTTATGGGCAATTTTAGAATCTCAAAAACATCTTATAATGAACTAAATTTGCAATAATGCCATGTATTCTCAATTCTCTGTTATGTTTAATAATTTTCCTGTTTTCTGTGGTTTTTTTTTTTTTTCATTTTATGTAAAGCTGCTTTGAAACAATGATACATTGTAAAAAAGAGCTAGGGTACTGTACATTAAACTTAAAGTTAAATTGAACTGAACAGCAAGGGTGAAACGTCAACAAACAATTTACAGAAGATGCCAGAATTAAGTTCCCTTTCAGGAATACCTCCAGCTTTTATGCACTCTGAATCACGTGTAAAATCCATCCAATCGGGGGCCAATATGTCACAGATGGGGTAACATCAGGACCAGGAGGCTTAACAGCACTTGCGCTACGCAGCTCAGCTTAGGCTTTCTGTCTAAGCAATAGGGAAAGCATTTCAGTTAGAATGCCAAAGGCAAAGGGCTACTGCCAGGGGTATCTCAATGGGTCCTGCGTACTGTAGAACAGGGATACAGAATCCAGTTCATTTGTCACCCACCTACTTTCGGTGGGGTTCTCCCTACTTTGGTGGGGCCTATGCAGACTCTGGTGATGGAGCAAGAAGTAGATACTCTTCTGAGGAAGGAGGCCATCTCCTCAGCTCAGGGAGTCAGGGCTCTACAGCTGCTACTTCATAGTTCTAAAGAAGGGTGGGGGAGATCTGAGGCTCTTGAACCGATCTGAACCGATCAAGATCTGAGGCTCTTGAACCGCTCAGTCAGACAACAGAAATTTAAGATGCTCACGGTGAGGAAGGTTGTATGCCAAATCAGGCCAGAGAACTGGTTTGTCACCATAGATCTAAAAGATGCCTACTTTCATGTCCTTTCAGGGGCGAAGCTTACCAATTTTGAGTACTTCCTTTCGGCCTTGCACTCTCCCCCCGCACTTTCACCAAATGCGTGGATGCAGCCCTGGCACCGTTGCGGTTACAGAGCATTCGCATTCTAAACTATATTGACGATTGGTTGATTTTAGCTCCCTCGGAGCAGTTGGCGATTCAACATCGAGACGTCGTCCTTGCCCATATAAAAGAGCTGGAGTTTAGACTGATCACTGAGAAGAGTGTGCTTTCTCCACTACGGAGAACCACCTATATTGGTTGTTTGGGATTCGACCACGATGTGGGCATGATTGTCTCCCGCTCAAAGAGATTTGATCCTCACTACAGTCACGAGAATCAAACAAGGCCAGTTGCTCACTGTGTTTCAATGACTGCTAGGCCTTATGGCAGCAGCGTCCAACGTGATACTTTTTGGCCTGCTGTACATGAGGCCCCTACAGTGGTGGCTCAAACCAAGGGTTTTTCCCCGAAAGGAAATCCATTCCGCATGATCAAGGTCACGAGACAGTGTGGTCATGCCTTAGACATGTGTTTAGGCTCCAGTGACCCAGGTAACTGCCCGGTTGGTACAGTGCTAGAGTTCTTGCAGGCGCGCCTCTCTGCAGGATTGGCTAACTCTACCTTGAAAGTTTATGTGGCGGCACTTTCTGCTTTCCACATCCCTATAGGTGACTGCTCAGTGGGCTGACATCCCCTTATTACATGTTTCCTCCACGGTGCACTGAGGCTGAGGCCTCGAGTGCAATCTCGAGTCCCCCCGTGGGACCTGGCCATAGTATTAGAGGCTTTCTGTGCTCCCCCTTTTGAGCCCATTGAAGAGATCTCTGATCTTCGTTTGTCAGCCAAGGTGGCCTTTCTACTAGCCATCGTGGAGGGGCAGTTGTGGTCTACTGGTTAAGGAGTTGGGCTTGTAATCCGTAGGTTGCTGGTTCGATTCCAGCGCCGGCAGGTAGCGACTGAAGTGCCTTTGAGCAAGGCACCTAACCCCGGATTGCTTCCCGGGCGCTGCAGGGATAGCTGCCCACTGCTCCGGGTGTGTGTTCATGACTTGCAGTGTGTGTTCACTCCTCACGATCGATGGGTTAAATGCAGAGGTCACATTTCGGTTATGGGTAACCATAACTGACAAAAACATGTCACTTTCACTTTTTTTCACTCTCATCACCTCTCTGAGTAGAGTTGGTGACATTCAGGCCCTTTCTGTGGCCCCTACTTATTTAGACTTTTTAGACTTATTTAGTTGGCATCTCGTTCCCATAGCGTTTCGACACAGCTCATGTTTCTGAAAGGGAACATTTTAGGTTACGAATGTAACCCTGGTTCCCTGAAGGCAACTAGATGCTGCGTCTCTAAGCCATATCTCCGGTACCACCTGCCTGCACTCGCTTCATTCATGTTCAAAGCTAACCCGAGCTGCGCATCGCACATGCTTTTAAGCTTCCTGGTCGTGACGTCACCCCATCTGTGATGTATCGCCCCCCCGATTGGATATGTAACCTGAGACGTTTTCCTGAACTAGTGCTGCTATGAAAATACCACAGTTAAAGTGAAATTGCTGGTCAAGATGAAGGGCATTAGCATAGGCATACTTTAAGAGGTTTTGTCTCAAAGTCCTTATGTGCTATGGTATAAGTAGTAACAACAGTCACAACAATGCAAAATTACTCAGGATGACTTTCCCAGCCTGAGAGAAAAAAATGAAAACTGTAATTTTCTGACATGGTTATTTTTTCATAAAATTGCCACAAGACAACTCCACATCATTACAAATGATGTCTTTGGGTAATATGACAAGATAATATCACCATAAAGAGTTCTGCTTTTCTGAGTGCCAAAGAAGCAATGAATGGTTCTTGAGTGAATGGCCAACCACTCACCCCCTCCATTCCATATGTTTTTACTAACATATATTTTACTAGCAACATTACTAACTATCTGCTTTAGACAATGAAATCTTGCTTAATGTCACATTTCAATTAGTGTCATTCATTAGAATCCAAACTTTATCTAATGGAATATAAAGCAAATTTTCCCAACATTTCAAACCTTCTTTAATGACAAAGAACAGCATTGCATTCAGGCAGTGGCCCAAAGAGAGGTATTTTTGTCACCAGCAGTGTGTGAGTAGGGTGTTTTGAGTTATGGTTGTGCTTCAACACAGACCACGTGGAAGCCCACACAAATTAAACTAAACTAGTCATGGATGGGTCCTTTTCCATGTTTGTTCTGGATAGCATTCTCTTTCTCTGATAGTTGGATAGTTGGATAACTCTTTCTGGTGTTAGGTGTTACTATTGAGACTAGTTTGGGCTGGTGATACTGTCACAGGGCACAGGAAAGATCTCATGCTCTTAGAGTTCATGACATATGACTAGTGATTTTTGACACTGAAGGTCACTCCTCACACCTCAGATGGTCTTAGAACAGACCAACATCACATGCTTGAGATGTTTCTCTTCTGAAGGATATGAGCCGTGGGTTCTTTTTCTACCTGTGTAGCTGTTAAACACAGAATGCGGGTTTGTTTTAACCACTATTCGATTTAGAACACCACCATCACCACCACCAAAAGTGTACAATATTGTAATTACCCCCTATTCTTCTAGCTTTAATGTTTTTAAAGCCTATGCTTAGATTTCCAATAAATTATTAATCATTTAAAGAAAGATTTTTGTTTTAACAAAAATGTTTTTAAGTTAAATAAGGTTCTATTTTTTAACCACATTAAAAAATGTAGTTAGCATGATGTAGTATAAATACTTCCACAGCATTTATTAATCTTAATTAAATGGGTAGTTCACCCATCATTTCCATCATTTACTCTCCTTTATGTCATTCCAATCCTATATTCAAGTTTTTCTTCTGTGGACGACATTTTGAGAAATGTCTCAAATGGTTTCGTGTTTATACAATGAAAGTCATTGGTTGCCAGTGTTATTCAGTTACCAACATACTTCAAATCTTGTTTTGTGTTCCTCTGTGAATATTTGTTACAACCTAATTGCAATAGTTTAACTTTGTTCTGTCCAAGCTAATTCCATGTAACACCGTAGCTGTAGTGCAGGCTACCTCTTCTTATAGGTAAGTGGCATAAACACCAACATTATGAGAGAACTTCATTTGGACAGTTTAAACTTTTCAGCCAGACACATATGGACCTCTTTACCTACACAACACCATAATAAAGGTGACAATCAACAAACAAATTGAGTGAAAAAAAAAAGTAGGACCATAATTGGGACTGGTAGGAAAATAAAAACATTTACACCTAATGAGAATGAAGAGTAAAGGAAAGAAGAAAATTATGTGGTCACTGACAGAGAGGAGTTTGCTGGCTTATAAGATTATGTTTAATTAAAGAAATAAAAAAGTAAAAAGAGCAGGCTGACCCAGGGATGGGCACTTAAATTAGTGACATTTCACATTTTAATAGACTTCAGACTTGACCTCAGACTCGACCTAAAATGATTTGACTTAACATAAAAGACTCATGTGTCTGTTATCCTTAACTACTGATATCCAAGGTTTTTTCCTGCATTAAAAATTCCCTCCAAAATTAATTTCTGATGACTAATGTAATTTATGAAGTATATGAGTGCTGCACTTGGGATTGCGTTTGTTGAACGTTGCGTTTACTGCAGGAGAGAACAAGCAGAGAGCCCCTCCTTCCCCCATGCACACACTCCAAACTAAGCAGCACTGTCTCTGCTCTCTCTCACACACACAAAATTAAAAGCAATCGACACAATGTTAAAAGTCTGAAAGACGGAATCCAAGTTTCAGGTACAATATTCAGATTTTTTTTTACCTGAATTACCACTTGGTTTGAAATGTGTTTCGTAAACATGTTGCCTTATCTTCTCTGACAAGCATTTTGCATGTAGCTGACATAAACCACACTTTTAATCAAACAAAAAATCATATTCAGTAAATAAGTGTTTCACTGGAACACAGAAATGAAAGAGAAATTGTTTGGCAATGAAATGTAGACTTTATTAACTTTATAGACAAATAGTACATAATAGAAAAGAGATATCAAAATAGTCAAAATAACAATAATAACTAAAGTAGCATGTAGGAATCTAGAATGTAAAGAGAATGTTAGTATAATGTCACGATAAGTAATACTGGTAATAGATTCACATAGCCAGACATGTCCATACTGAAAAGTGTGATGGCTTGAGGAAAGAAGCTCCTCCTGAGCCTCCAGTTTGGGCCATCAGATTACTAGACAGCAAGTTAAAAAAAAGATGCTGCTGTATGGAATAAGTCCTTATTTATTTGTTTATTATTTCTATTAGCATTGGTAATACAGTGCTTTTTTCTTTTTCATTTGTAACCAAGAATATTCCAAATGCAATACTATAAAACAAAACTCATCTGATTTGACTTTTTCTTTAATACAGCCAATCAAAAGAGACATATTACTTGCTTATCTCTGCCCTGGTATATTGGCTAAGTGAATGTGTAGCTACAAGTAATAATAACTTGTTTTGTCTGGGTTACTGATGAGGGTTTTCATCCACTTCAAGATCTGTACTCAACAGCTTGCTTGGATGTCCAATAATCTTCTTTGTTTGGACAGATGCTGTTCCATTTTGTGGTTAGGTAGTACCACCATAGGGATTAGCTTTTCCTCCCACATCCAAAAGCTTTTGTTATCTTGTTCTTATATTTAAGGCAATATATCAATTGTGATCATGCTTTGAGGGCAAAGATGACATGACCAGATTATTGAGTCTGAAAGCACTTCAAAGATTACAGAATAGATGCAGGCTGAATCAAATGTGAGAGTGTGTGCCATAAAGGGCAGAATAAAAGAAAGGCAAAATGAGCAAAGGGGAAAGAAAGGGGGAAAGGGGTATATGTACAATAGTGTCAGAAAATAACTTTTTATGAAGGGATAATATTTGCCCCCAATATCTTTACAGCGATTTTTTTTAGAAAAGCACACTGCATGTCACTCATTAAATTGTCAGTTTAAACGAATGTAACTGTTACACACATGTTTAAAATATGTAATATGTGTAATATTATTAAGTTACATGAAATGCTACATGTTGTAAACATATTGTGGTATTTTTGCACAGCTACTTAAATTCTGACCTTGTTATAAAGGGTTTTAGTGTGGATTGGTTGTGAGTGAAAGAAATAACGTACAGTCTCTGTGTATTTATTTCATTTGAGAGACAACCATCCTGCATGCCTGTAAAAAAGAAAGTTAAAGAAGACCAACATACTCAACATGAGTTGAATAACACATGTGGCCTATGTGCAGGCCTGGACTAGCCATCGGGAGCACCGGGAGGATTCCCGGTGGCCTGGCGACTGATTTGGCCTGCTGCCATAAAGGCTTTTTTGATTTAAAATATTCACATTTTAATATAGGTAGAAAGGGAGCAGGAAGACAAGAGCTATAGTGCAAACAGGAACAAATATCATTAAATGTTATAAAAATGTTCAACTTGCAAAAACTGCAATATGTTGCCATATGTCCTGCTGTCTAAATACATCCTTTTCACTGATGATCATGTCATTGGACTGGGCTACAACTTTTTATCGACATTGTCTATGACACAAGTAGCCTCTGACGTTAGCAGCTTTCATCAAGATCGCTCTCCCCCGTCTGTTGTCCTCCGCGGCTTTCAAGCCCCACTTTGATTGCCCGCAGCCGTGAACGATCAGCCGGTGATGAGGGTGAGCCGGTGTTTCTTGTATGTTTCCCAGGGCGACGCTGATGCAGCTCGTCACACCTCTGAAAGAAGGTTCTCCACATTGAAACTTGTGAAGAACAGACAAAATTAATCAGGAGCACCTTGAGGCTTTCATGTTAATGTCCACTGAGAGGGAGATATTTGTTGGATTTGACACTGACAACATCATTGATAAAGTTGCTGAGAGCAGCAGAGTCTTGCGCAATCTGCTGACCTTCTAAGCTGAAAGTTTTGTTTAACCTCTCGTCTGCAGTTAGAGTACATTTATGAGTGAGAATTAGAGAGGAAATAGCAGCTTTGGACTTCTGGCATAAATGCTTGATATAATGCACTGTGCAGACTCATGTAATCTGATATAAGATCTGCTTTACTTCAAGGTCAATTGTAAATGTTTTATTATGATGGTCATGCTGTGTAATACATTTAATTTAGAGGGAAAATAAGGTTGTATATTTCTATTAATATTTCTATTATGTTTTATTATATACATATGTATAAATAAGGTTTCTAAATTTATTTGGGTGCATAGGATGGCCTGGGTGGGTGTGGGATTTCCCGGCCTGAAATTGTGTCCCAGTCCGACCCTGCATATGTGGCATTTTAATTAGGGTAAGTGTAACCATTAAGCCCACCAAAATCTAAGTTCACATATTTTTTATAGATACTAAGATGGTTTATAAACATGATTATTTGTTAAAATGAAGGATTAATCTAAAGGATTAATTTAGTTATGCATATTTTAAAAAACAAATTAAAGAAAGTCTATGAATAAAGTCAAAAGTCTGACACGGGCTTAATTGGTACCGAAGTACCATTTAAGCCCATGTGTGTTTCAAATAAGGCCACAACCACAATTATTGACACAAATATAAAAAATTATTATTTTTTCAGGTAGTAAAAACATTTTTATTCAGTAACATGTTATATATATTGTACAGAATTTATTTTTTGAACTTGCATTTAATGTTTGGCTTGTAACAATGAACCACCACAGACATGACCAAGTAGGCCTAAAACTAATTTTCATTGCTTTCAGTATTTAACATTTCATTTAATATTCACAAAATTTAATCAAATACTGACAAATTAAAAAATGTATTTGTTTTACAAAGTAGTAAATTACATTACAGTGCCATCAACAATATCTTTAATAAACATGAAATAGGTCTACACATTGGTAAACAGGTTACTGACCGGCCACTTTCATTTCTTTTAGCTTTCTTTTGTAAAGACTTTCAATTGCAAAAAGCTACATAACAAACAGCACTTCGCAATTTGTGATGTGCTATGTAGTCTAGTTAATGATGTCAGGGAGATATAAGAATAGCAAAGCCACTGAATTACAGAAAAAAAATTACCAAACATCATACTTTCAGCAATTTCCTATTTAAATATATTAGATGGGCTTAAATGGAACATACTGGGCTTAAATGGTTCTACAGTGATTACTGAGGAAATAAAGATATATTCACACCAAAATAAAAAAAGATATATTTTATTATGTTTGGAACATATTATGCTTTTTACTTGATTTCATAGTTATTCTTTTTATGTCCCATCTTCAGATTTTCTGAAGTTGTTCTCATACAAAGTTTGCATATGCTATCTGCTTTTTGGGTCACTGTACCATTTAAGCCCACCTTGAAAAATATTTAACTCACCCAAACCATTTATTGTGCTTTAATAAATAAATTGATGTGAAATGCACCAGAAAACATTTACTTTATACACTTAATAATTCTAATACTCCAGCCGCGTTGTATCATGACTACTGATTTGACCTTGTGATCAGCTCGCTATGCCAACTAGCAAAACTCATCTTTCTAAATGAAACCAAATAGATCAAATTAACTAATAACAACTTCATAACACACAAAAAACAAATAATTAATCTCTTAAATGACATAATATGAATGTACTTTGCAAGTTAATGGTTGAAAATAGATTTTTTCGGAGGGGTCCCAAAACACCAAAGTTTTGAGGCGACTTAAAGTGAGCCCCCTTGAGACAGCATGAATATGGTTGGGCTTAACTTAACAATTACAAATGTGATTGGTGTTCAACAAATACTGACATGTTAGTAAGAAGTCGCTGGGTTTGATAAAATAAAATAATACTAGACAATAATAATAACACAAGACAAGACCCTCTTTTTTATATTTGAAGTCAAAGTTGCAAGTGGGCTTAAATGGTGCCTGGGCTTAATGGGTACACTTACCCTATGCTTTTGATGTGTTTTTTGGTGCGTTTCTGTAACTTTGGAGCTTGATAGCCCTCATTTACAGGGCATTCTTTAAATGGAACCCTTTGTGTTCAATGGAAGAAAGTTTTACAATTTGTAATGGCAAAATGAATAATTACAGAATTTTAATTTTTATGTAATCTACATTTACATTTATTCATTTAAAAACAAAATGTAAAAACAATACTAAACAAAATTAAAAAATTAAATTACATTTAAAATAGTCTAAAATTAGTAAAAGAAAAATACAAAAATCAAAGCTGAATTTTATAAGTTTAGCTACAGGACCCCTCATCCAACAAAAAAAAAACTTGACACATCATCCCCCTTAAAATTTTTTACAATTAAACGTTCCTATGCTGATTTTCAGGGGAAATCTGCAGGATGGATTTAAACATGGAAACAATAAACTGAGATGAGAGTAAAAGATTTACAAATAATAATACAATAATTTATTTGGACAAATCTTTAATAAATGAACATGCAAGGTGATATATGTAGAACTTGTGTCGGCATGTGATTGCCAGGCATTCCAATAATGCAGAAACCTGTAACAATCTACAGCTTTCTGCATATTCAGTTTGGACTAGCTGATAATTTTCTCATATGACAAAATGCATTCATAAGTTATACTGTTATATAAACATATTTTTGTCTAATTGTTTTCTGCAGCATGCAACTGTAACCTCCATGCGAGGCGCTGCCGTTTCAACATGGAGCTTTACAAACTCTCTGGTCGAAAAAGTGGGGGAGTTTGTCTGAACTGCCGGCACAATACTGCAGGTCGCCACTGCCACTACTGCAAGGAGGGCTACTACAGAGACATGTCCAAGCCCATCTCTCACAGAAAGGCCTGCAAAGGTATGAAGAGTACTGAATCTACATACCATGGCTATTGTGAAGGGTATATGTTGTCCTCTATACAAAAAATTACAATAAGTTTTTTTAATAATAAAATTTAGTCTGTTCTCCACAAAGAAAACAATTAAATGAAGTGGTTACTATTCATTATGTTAAACCTCAAATAAGGCATTCAGCATGTCAAGTTCAGAATTCTCACATTCTTTTGCTTCACCCCCACAAATCCCTGTCAACATGCAGCTCAAAGACAGAGATGTGGGTGGGGGAAGGGTGAAGAAGGAAGGTTACATCTTTCTGACATAGAGTTATTGGTATTCATTTGGGGGATGGTGTAACAGGACAAGCTAAACAAACAGAGCAGGGTTGTAAACTGATCCTTTTACAGGTCAGATGAGTGGGAAGAATTGAGGTTAGTAGATGAGGTGTGCAATTACCTGATAACAGCACACTTACAGCTAGTAGCTGACGGGTTGGGACTGTTGATATAGCAAAAAAAAAGAATTGAAGGAATTACTTTCCTTAGCAAGAAGGAAAGAGAGTAAAAAAGAACTATATTCTCACGTTATGACTCTTTTTAAGGCTTGACCCAAGAGTGTCAATGAAAGAAGTATATGTGGCTTGCATATACTTTTTTAAAAACAACATGAGTTTTAAACAAGTTCACAGTAAATCTAGTTTACAGTAAAAAAACTTTTTTTCCACCAAAAGTTTGTGAAATATCAAATATACCACTTACATTATACATTTTGCTGACACTGTTGTTGTGGTGTATTTAAGCAATTACCATTCATTAAATTATCTCCTTTTGTGTTCCGAACAAGAATTGAATGATGACAGAATTTTCATTGTTTGGATAAACTTTTATTTTAATAATCTTTTATTTACTGCCCATATTCACTTTTTGTAAAGAAATAACATTTTATTGCTCTGGAAAGAGTCTGTGTTGTTTTGTATTTCTCAGACAAAGAATTACAGGCACAAAATGTTCATCATATATGTAAATAATAAATAAATATGAAGAAGATGAAAATAATGAAAATAAAAACACAGGAAAATTATGAAACATGTACAACCCAGAATACAGAATACATGGTATTATTGCAAATTATATTGTTCATCATAAGATGTGTTGTAGTTAACACTAATTAGGGATTAAAGATTTTAATTTAAGAATTTAATAAGATTTTATTTGGATTATATATGTAAAGTTGACTGAACAGACAGTCTACTAAAATAGTATGTACTTTTAAGACTATGCGACATTTAGACAATTAACATTGTCAGGTGACAATGTCGATGACAGTTATCAGCAGGTAAGCAATATGCCATTTCAGCTTACATGGGGACGGTGTTTAAAAGAAATTTAGGTTTTAAGACCAGGAGTTTAAGTTATTTGTAATAATACCATAAAATATCTGAACACTGCATAATAAAAGAGAATAGGAGAAAAACATAAAACAAAATAGTAGAGTCTTTTGGATTGTAGTTAGATCTTTTAATTAAAAGCAATATTAACAATTCATGAAACCCTAAACCAAGCTAAATCTCAGCAGTCTCCCATTAAGCAAGCCAACAGGGCAACAGTGGCAGGGAACCAAAACTCCATTTATGTATAGATGGAGAAAATAAAACCTTGGGAGAAACCAGGCTCAGCTGGAAGGGCCAGTTCTCCTCTGGCACATAATTCGTAACTTAAAAACAGAGAGATTACAATAATGATTTATAACATTTAGAATGATTTATATTATTTTAAATTGTATTAATTTATAAACTGTTGGGTCTGATTTTGTGACAAATGTTAGGCACTGAGCAATGTTATAAGCAGAGATGGGAACAGAAGCATAATGTTATTATTTGCAGCTATAATGTCACACTGCTGTGACTAAAAAGAACAAATATGTAGAATCTAACTGACGTAGAGGTAGGTAACTAAATAATAAAGAGTTTAATAAAGAAGTGCATCACATTCACACTGCTTTTGGGTGATCCGGTTATGGCTGTCATCTTCTTAAATTGGGATGAGGGGGATCTAGCTGAACTGGAAATCTGTCAGGTCAGGTCAAACTGGAGCTGGGTCGGTCTGTCTCGGGGTCGATCCATCCTGTCATCCTACTATCTGGTTTGAATAAAGTCCAGATTCTGCTGACTACAGAACTGACTGGGGAAAAACAGACAGAGTAAAGCCAGTATATCTGAGTGTCCCAGGTTCTGGTTTACTTAATTAATGCAGTCTAACAACACCGTAACGGTTTGAGTAATTTCGGAGCGGAGACCGAAGCACTGCTTTGCTGCATTCCGTACTGAACTTGTTATTGATGTGACACCTTCACCAACAGCAACAAACTGGAATCAATCAGATAAACATGATTTAAACTATGCCAGTACCATTCCATTTATGCCAACATAATTTTCAAGCCTATTCAGGAGAATGAAAGAAGATACCATTTCTTTTTAAGAAAGAACATACCTGGGAGGACAGGACACCTTCATTTCAGATATTTTATTAAAAAAAAGGCAAAAAAATCAAATTAAAGTTTAATATCAAGTTGTGTTTTTGTTCTTTGGACATAAGTTGTGTAATAAGAAGTGTGATAACTGCTAGTTTTTGGAATGTAAATCTCAACATCAATGATGAGTTAATACTATGTAGATCATCAGTAATTTCAGGAAGTCAATCTATTTCAGCAACCCAAGGAGTATAGGATATAGCATACATGTTGTTAATTTAGATGATTTAATAATTTTTGACAGTTCCTCCTTACCTATGGTAGTGAATGACTGGAGTTGCTCCTTTGGCAAGCTATGATGCACTGTCTGGTGTAATTGTGTAGTAGGCAATTGCATGTTTATGATTTTTTTTTTCTATTTTGTAATCAAAAAATAAAATCATCACTGCTATGATATCACTGCTATGATTGTCTGAAGCAGTTTTTTGTTAATTTAACCACTATGTGAAATAAATATCTAGGGTTGTGTTCATTTCTTCTGAAAGTTTTAAAAAGTAGACAGGCCTGGAGTTTTTTAAAGCCTTTCTGTAATTTTAAACACTCTCCTTCCATTTTGTATGGAGTTCTTCTAGTTTTGTTTGCTTCCAGTTACACTTCATTTTCCATTTCTGGGCTGCTTTCTTTAGGGTGTGGGTATGCTCATTATACTGTGGCATTGGACTGCTGTCCCTTATCTTGTTTAAATTTAAAGAAACAACTGTGGGTAAGATGTAAGAAAAGAGGGCAAAGAGTTTATAAATATTCTCTATATGGAAAGGCATTACAAAAATGCACAACCTAACCAACATATCCATTCTCCATACCATACTACAGACTGACATTTATCCCTCTCTGGGCTCTCATTTGATTCCTCTGTTAACTTGGAATGCAAACAGACATTCATCATCTGTGTGTTCTGTTAACCCCCATGATGTCTTATTGAGGGAGGAAAACTTGTTGTTTTTACTTCCTTTCTTCTGTGGACAAGACTTGATTTTTTCATCTTCTATACTTCTCATCCCATTGCTCTCATTGGTGGGGTTCGTTCTGGGATATAAGGGGGAATTATGCATTTAATTACAGAATTATAGAAAGCACACATTCTCCTTACACCGTTTAGAAGCAATAACTATGACAGGTTTAGAGGTCAGTTGTGGATTTTTTTTGTGTTGAGCTTAAATACATTTGAGCAGGTTTTACTATTATTATTCATACTTGATGTTGCTTTCACAATGGTTTCATAATTAAAAACAAGGGTAGAAAATTAGTTTTTTTAAATGATTTACTTTAGTTGGAAAGTTAATGAACTCTTCTGTTTTCCTGAGATTAAGACAGCGGCCATGGAGGATTTCCCAGGGTCTTCAAATTAGGGTCAGCAAACGGAATGGAATTCACTAATGGATTCAAGCAAAACTCTAGTATGATAGTAAAGAAATTTTAAAATACCAAAAATAGCTGCTATGTTTTTTTAGATTGTTACAAAATTATTAATAACAGCAACAAAATATTCATGTACCACCATGAATGATGTATTATTCTATGAAAGAAGTGTTACAATTAGTTTTGGATTAAAAAATGCAACATTAGCCCCATCAAACAGTAATCCTGGTATTATCAGTAAATTATCGGAATGACTTTAATGGTAAATAAATCTCCCATAAGATGCTCCCTTGTTTGTGTTTTACGGGCTTTGACTTTGCATCCGAACGTACGCAGTCAATATTTTGATGTTTATGTGTGCAAACGTTTATATTTATGCAGTTGCGTTTGACCCATCAACATCATATTAAATGGTGTAACACCTCTGCTTTAAATTTCATAAACAGCGTGCCATAAAGCGTCATCCACATCAGAATGTTATGATTGGACCAAAGCAGAGTTTTTACAGTGTGTTCTGTATGCGTTCTGATAACACTGTTCTGAATTCACACGTAGCACCATCTATTCAGGGTGTCCCCTGCCTATGGCCCGAGATGCTAGGATAGGCTCCAGCCCCCATGACCCTGAGGAGGACAGGCAGGTTTAGAGAATAGATGGATTTACATCTTACCAGTAATTTGTAGGTGATGTTACAACTTTTCTTACCAGTAAATTACCAGGACTGATTTACCTGTCATTTCTGAAAGGTTCTAAATACCAAACAAAGCATATATAAAAGTATGAAGTATATATTAGGTTTAATTTAAAAATATTTAAAAAAGTAAATAAAAATTTAGCAAAATTAATATATTCTTGGAAGCTTTTAATTCAGGCTTGACTTAGGCTTTGATTTTAACATTCAAACTTAAAACTCTCAGCATGGTTCTTCAAAGACATGAAAAGTAGATCCATATCTACTTCAGGCATTTGGTGTAGGACCACCACTTCATTGCTAAGTGGACAACCACTTAAACACTCTTCAGGGAGGTTGCTATTAGGCAGCAGAAGTTATAATGTTTGAGTGACATACAGTACATGTGCACCACAAGTGTTGTGGACCTTGATTTAGTGGCTCAACCTATCATATTTGCTCAAACATAATCCTTCTTTCTGATGAAGCTCATAATACAGATATATGTACAATTATGTTTTCTCCAGGTTTTGTACATTGCAAAAAATTACACCATTTACTCTGGGTCTGTTAAATATTTAAGAGATTTAAGGTTCATTGCGTCATAAGTGTTTAGCACCATAAGTCAATAAATGTTAGGAATCTAATAACAAACAATTTTACTTTGTTATCATGATAGGAAAATCCAAAGTGTTTAGCACCTCAAGTCCATAAATGATATGAATCTAATAACAAACAATTTTACTTTGTTATCAAGATAGGAAAATCCAAAGTAATATACAATAATTTTCTGTGGAACACAAAAAGGCATGTTATTAAAATATCAAAGCTGCTCTTGCAATAAAAATAAGTGATTTTTCCTGGTTGTCACAATCACTTACAATTTTGATTGGTTTTAAAAAAAGAAACATTTCCTCCCTCACAATTTTTTTTCCTCCCTTACAACACCCTTGCTCTACAGGGTTTAAAAATAATAAAACTTTTAAATTGAAAACTGGGAGTAGTTCCAATTACAATCATCCCTGTCAAACGAGATAAATAGTTCTTTTAAAATTTTGCACCACATTGTGAGATTATGTTTTATTGGCAAAATATTTAAGGGTTTTGCTTGATTGATAGCATATTTCTGGTAATAGACAAAGTGTGACCACATTCTGTGTATTCACACCTTCAAAAGATATAAATGTGGCTTTGATGACATAAGAGTGACAAGCGACAGACAGTCAGTGGCTGCTTCTCTGCCCAGTTTTGACCTTGTGTTGTAACTTCATTGGTGCTTAGCCCAAGCTTAAAAGAAATGAAGTTTAAGCTCAACTCTCTGTACTTCGTTACTTATATGAATGTATGACCCAATATACTCATTAAATGCATAAAATGTTGACACAGTGTGTTTTTCAAAGTGTTAAATGGTGATGTGCTGTTTGAAAATAATTAACGTAACCACCCATGGTGGGAAAATAAGAGACAAAAACAGCCTTAAAGGAGTTTTGACACAAAAGCAATCCAGTCAGTTGACATTGTTTAAAAAGTGGAGAAACCCAAGCTGGAAAAAGATCTCCCAAAGAGGAAAAAAATGTGTCAGACATTATTGGCATAAGCACAATGTGCTGGTAAAAAAAAGTTACTCTTTAAGTAAAGATGAAACAAATGGTAGCTGTGGTTTAAGCCAATCTGATTGACCTGAAACCATGTTTGAAAAACTAGGTCGTTTGCTGGTGAAATAAGGATGCTGGAGCAGTCGGCACAAGCTTATGACCAGCTTGGACCAACTCAGTTTAGACCAGCTTGAAAGCAGCTACCGTGTTTCTAAACCTTCATAATTTTAAAATAATTTTCCAGCAAGGTTGACTGTCATACCTGGGTTTAATTATGTGTTTGTGCATATGTGTGTGTGTGCATGCTCTTGTAGTATCATTAAATAGTACCAACCAATGACTGGTCACCACTTTCACGCAAACACTTGCTCAGCTGCTTGACCAATCTTCACACTTTGTTTCTTAAATTTGGGTTCTTAAAGCTACTTTTGCTGTTTATGTGTGCTTCATGTATGTATGTTTTGTATGTATGTGCATTTCCCCACAAGTGTTTCTTTTATCTCTTTTCGTCTGTTCCTCACAGCCTGTGATTGCCATCCTGTGGGGGCCGCGGGCAAAACCTGTAACCAAACTACAGGCCAATGCCCCTGTAAAGACGGTGTGACGGGTATCACATGCAACCGTTGTGCTAAAGGCTACCAGCAGAGCCGATCACCTGTTGCCCCCTGCATAAGTATGTGGACCACTCCATGTCAAGATCTCTATTTTTACATTTAAATTCCCAAAGAGCCATAATGCATTTAAAATGTTTCTGTTCATGGAATGCGTTGAAATACTGAGCTCAAAGTCATCTAGAGCACTGTAGGAACCATTTATTATGAATAAGCATGAAACCACAGTGGAAAGACTTTGGAACCATGTCTTGTTAAGGTCTTTCCCAGTATGATCATCTTGCATTTTTTAAATTCTGTTTTTGTAATAATTGTAAAACAGTCAATATAAAATTATTTTATATATAAAAATAATAATTAAATGTAACCTGTATCTAAATCCATGTCAAGCTCACTTCATTACAAGGAAGTCTTGGCTGCACATACATCACCACTCATTCTAAATACCTTAAATAAATAGACTTAAACTTTTGTTACATGCTTGTATTTTAATCTGGCATTTAATTCATTCCTGTGTTTCCCATTCAGATGCCAAGATGTTTAAGGCTAATACCGAAAATACAATCACTTGGCAGAAAATGTGTATGATTCAGCCATGCTGACTCTGAGTTACAATACAGATCAATATTACAATTTAAGCCTTGTTTACTGCTGAAAGCACCTTGATCCATAATAGCAAGTGATATTGAGCCATAATATTTTGGTTAAATTTAAATTGATGTTTACTTGAAATGTGCCCATATGAGGGGAAATGCTTTGCTGAAAGGCACAACAGTCATTCCCTACAAGCATTGACAATCAAACTCTCTAACCATTAGGCCAGAACTGCCCCAGGTTGCCCCACCTACACAACATAAGTATAAAACATCCTACCAAATAATAAAAATCATTCATTGTTATTTGATGATTTTATTTTTAATTAGAAGACTTGATTCTTCCTTCAAAAGTCTTTTTCCATGCATGGCCAACAGAAGAGCACACATCTTACTCTTTAAGTAACCTCTTCATATTTCTCTTAGTACGCTCAATCTTTTCAGTCAATTTGTTTTGTTCCAGTAACTCCTTTTTCTTCTTGTATATTTATGTTTCAATAATAGAACAACTGCATTTTTTACCACTTTCATAAATATAATCACTTTGAAGAAAAGGTCTTTCCTCACACATGGCTTTATTGTGTTGGCTTGACAAAGCATACTGATTTACTATTTAAACTTCTTATAAGACTAAAATTTCTGCATCTAACTCTTCCTAGTGCTTTCAAGCTACATCCACCAAACTTTCCACAGCCCCTCAGGGTGCTCCAAAGAAGTATGCTATATCCTTTGTATTAAACTGGACTTAACTGATGCTAAAAAGTGGTGGCACAATGCTAAAATGTGCTAACATTGTTCTAAAATGAGTTAACATCATGGTTGAACCCACAACCTTTGTGCTGCTAACGCAATGCTCTACCAGCTGAGCTACAGGAACAGCAAAAGGGGATCAGGAGCAGTTTAGAAGGTTTTTGGCCCTATATGAAGCAGTGCTTTCAAAACTGTATGCACAATTTTCTTAAGTAGTTCAAATAAGTGACAAAAGCTTAGTGACAGTTCACCCAAAAATGTCTTTTCAAACCCATATAATGTTTCTTTCTTCACAAAAAGAAACATTTTAAATTATAAACTGGTATCATTGAAGTGGTCAATTTGACTGTAAACTGTATTCCTCTGAGGCCATATAGCTTTGTGTAAACAGATTGAGTCGTAAGTCACTGAAAATTTCTACATCAAGCTTAACGCTGCTTGGCACATTCATATGAGAAGATAGAAGAATTAGTGATGTTCACAATGTCCAATGGCTGCAGCAGTTTTCAGCAAGTTAACAGAAGATTATAAAGTAGTGTGTTAAGTCATAAATGTATTGTATGACTGAAGAAGACTTGCACATGTGGACAAAATCTATACTTTTTATGGTGCTGTAGCATTCTTTCTAAGCCTTTAAAGCTTCACTGCCTTTTAATATGTAAAGAAAAGAGCAGCTACTGCCTTCTACCTCTTTTGTGCTCTGTGAGAGTAAGAACGTCACATGGGTTTGAAACGCCATAAGCAAATAATGAAAGTATAATTACCATAGTTGTTCTTTAATTAAACCAATGTATAGATGGATTTGGTAAAATTATTCCATGTGTATTGTTTGTGTGTTTGTTTATTATTTATTTTACTAACAGCGCTCTTTTTCGGAACAGAAATTCCTGTTGCTACACCAACTACCACTGCAAGCAGCACAGAGGAGCCTGCAGGTTAGTAATGCTAATTGATGTTAGTCTCATATCAAGTTTGTAGCGGATCTTTCAAGTGAGATTTTACATTTGAAAGGTGAAGGTGAAGTTGTAGCTGGTTGTTATTGATTTGTTGATTTAATATTTTTCTCACTTTCTTTTAAGCCCAAAGTGGGATTTGATTTTCCCAAACCCATCTGTCCATTCATCATAACACAGTAAAATTTTGCAAATATACAAATTTTTTTTTTTAATTTCCTGCAATTATAGGCTAAATGTCTTCTGATCAGATTAGTTTAATTTCCCAAGTTTTCTCACTGAAGCTATCAACTTTTTTTAAAGCTGACATTTTCAACACAGTGAATGAATGAACATGCTTTGGTTTGCCGTATGGAAAAAGAACTGTTGAAAAGTTCATCATTCTCACAGACAGAGGAATTCTGGTGTACAAAAAATCTTTGCAGCTGTTGGTTGATCATCGTAGACCTCTAATGCTTTACTGACAGACCAGACTGACAGCAGAGCTGCTGGTATTCTTTGTTATTTTTCTCTCCTTTGTCTTAGAATACCCACTCACTCATTCCGTCTAAAATAAATTTTGTGATTCATAGATGGTAAGTTTGACTACTGCCAAGTATCGGAACTACATGTAAAAAATGCCTTTTCATAATGGACTATCAATGGTGTAAGATGGAGGGTGTTATGACCCATGCTAAATAAACAAATAGGCAAAGGAAAGAATGAAGGATCACCCATTCATGGTCTGAACCCTAAAACACATGGCAACATGTGTAAAACCAAGATATGCAGGATAGCTCCTATGTGTGTCTTATTTTAGTATTTCTGAATCCGAATTTTATTGTAGAAAATACACTGTAAAAAAAAGAGAAACAGCTAAAACTATGCTAATCAAAAATAAATTAAAAAAATAAATTGCTAAAGTAATAGCTTATTACCTCTTAAAACAACTACATATTATGTTCAAACAGTATATGAAATAGACTTTATGGTAGTTTTTCTAAATGCAAACTATTGTTTTTAAGATTAGTTTTTTATCCAGGGAAGTTTATTTTTAATTATGCAGTTTCAATGTTTTGCCAGCGAAATAACTGACTCTAAACAAAATCAATGAAATCAATTTACCAACTATTTTTGTTCATTTCTAATAGACCTTCCATTTAGTCGGGCACCCCCGATGGGGAACTCTTAAAATGTTCAACACATCTGGTTTTTAGATTAGCCCTCCATGGAAATGACAGCAGTCCAAATCAAGCTGATGGAGCACTAGACACACATTTTTAAGTGCCCTCATCAAAATGGATGCTACAGACCACCCACACAATCTGCTGTTGGAGTGCATACATTATACCTTCTCTTAGGGACCAAAGCTCACCTCAGAATATGGTAATATGACAGAAAAATATGACCTCATCCAATAGATGATTGCAAACAGATGTTCTTATCTCAGCACCTCCACCCTGCTCTTGAGCAGTTGCCCACACCAAGAAAGAGAGACAAAGGGAGAGGCCTATATTCTTGTACAAAAGGGTGGGGCTAGAAGTTGTGTAGCAGGTGTCTGTATAAAAATAAAATTGGGGGAGGAAGGAAAAGAAAATAATGTTATTAAAATGTTTTTAGTACTAACACATGGAGGGGGGAGGTATTACAAATACCTCTGATTGCTTAGCTTAGACAAAACATTTTATGTGACAAGGTCATGCAAGTTGTGGGTTACCCCTCCCAAAAACCCCTCCTGTATTAATCCTCACACACAAAAATACACACCCATCTACGGCTGACAGAACCTTAGGAAGAGTTTAGATATAGAGATAGGAGGGGCCTAGATGCTGCACACACATCAGAATGTGCTTCTGTGTGAGCATCCTAAATGGGAGTCTATGAAGAGTTTGATTCAGGATGTGCAGAGCAAGTGTTGGTTGTAGACACAATTAAGTAGGGGCTATAAAAACCCTGCCTACATCACGGCTGGTGGAATAGGCTTGATCACATTCTTCACCAGAGAAACCTTGTTCTCCACACGCAGGACTGCTGCGCTTTCTCCTACAGAGAAGAAGAGGATGCCGCAGAACCAGGACGGGCACCAGGCATTGTTCTAGTGAGCCAGCGCAACAGGTTGGGGGGGGGCAAGCCACTCCCTTAGACACTGTGTTAGGGCTGCAGTGGAATGATTGGTGAGTTCAAGGCAGTGGGTGCATTAGAGCTGACCACAGGTAGCCGAACTGAAAGCTATAAGGGGCAGGGAAGCAAAGCAAAGGCAGAGTGCAACCAGACACAAGGGCTGTCAACATCATGTCAATCCTCTCTGGGCCACCCATCTCAGGACCACTTCAAAACCTTGGGAGGGTTCTTGCCAGTTGATTGATGGGCAGCCGGTGCCAGTTTCCTGCAACTAGACCTCTCAGGAGGCCCAAAGGAGGCTGCCTCTTGGGCCTTTCTTTGATGGTATTGCCAAACAGGCCACCTTGTACTTGTACACCTTGTATACCTTGTCTCTGTGTTTTGCATCTCAGCAATATTTAGCCATAGATGTGCCTTGGCTTAATAGACCTGATAGCCATGACATTAAGGGCTGAGACAGTCTGTCCTGCAGACTTCACTATAAGCAAAGAAGAAAACCTACAAGCATTGGATGGGAGTTTTTAGGTAGTTTCTTTTGGAAACAGCACCCTAAGGGCAGAAATGCACCGCAACGGCATGCTTGACTGGGAGCACCCTCGAATACCACTTTTCTACCCCACCATCGTGTGATGAGGATGGGCGAGCCGAGGATGAACGAGCCACAAACAGTATATGGGCAGTGAAACATGCCTTCCACGATTCTGTGACCTCATTGAGCATATCTGGGAAGAAAGGGATAGGGGCACAGGGACTGGGGCAAAGTGACAGTGAGGCACGATAGGGCAGGCCACACATCTGTTCCAGAAACTGAACCGGCTTGGAGTGTGCTGTCCTGAGAGTGTAATGTCCTGTGGGGACCTCTCCGGCAGGCATTCATACATTGTACTTCCCAAATCACCTTTGGGGCTTGCTGAAGCGTCCTTGTGAGCAGCCACAAAAGATAGAGTCCCAACAACCCAATGGACATGTTCTCACAGTGAGAACACAAACCCTCAAACAATGCTGCCTCAGCATGAGCATGGCCTAAACGTGGCGTCCAAGGGAAAAAGAAACCAACTGCAACTAGAAGCATGTGCATGGAAAAGCATGATGACTATCTAAAGATCTAAAGAAATTTGCTCTTTTGTGTGACCAACATTTTTCTGCACTTATCTGTGCTAGCCTAGAGAGACCTCTGAAAAGCGTAAATTCAGTCAAATGCAAAGCAAAACACGGATCCGCTCCAAAGAACAAATGAGTCTGCCTTTTATACCCAGATATTCAAGCAGAGATTGGCATGCAAATCCCACTCACTAATTTATATTGGCTTTAATTTTAGGGACAGTTTTCATTGACTTTTATATAAAAAGAGGAGCAATTGGTCTCTTAAGGTCAAACCCCTCTTACACCCCTCTAAGAAAACTACACTTACACAATGTTCAGGAAGTGACAGAAAGGGAAGTGTTACACTCCTGATGCTGTTAAAGCTACCTCAGAGAAAACTTAACTGTCACGCCATGTGACAGTTAAACCAGAAGTTTTCCAGCTTGTGTATATTATTGTGGAACTTCTTAAGAACGTTCCATGCATATAGCAAATTACTGTGAATTCTTAGCTTGGTTTGAATTTGGATTTTGCCTGTGTTGACCTAATTCTACAGAATGTTTTGTCTTTTCACAGACTTCTGAATGGTCTCCTTTTCCCAAATCTTATGATCCTCCCTAAAATATTCATGTGAAAATTTTACTTAGTATATTGGGCTTGAGAATATCAATATCAGGTATGATACTGCAGTACTAATCTTTTTCCTGCACCACTAAGACAGCTGCTTTTTTGTTGATGTTGTAGATTTTCAGTTGTTTTATAGAGGCTGCCTTTGTGAAAGAGACTGCTGGACCATCTTTTATTTTCAGATTTTTTGGTTTGGTTAGGTTTTCCCCATATATCACTCTGAGCTTTTTTACAGTAAATAAGTTGATTTCTGCTCATTCTCTTTCCATCAGAGCAATGCCACTATGACCAAAACAAACCTTAAATCAAAATTGCACACGCTGTCTGGTCTGTTTCTTTAATCCATTGTCAGAATTCAAGAGAGCGCTATTTTCCTTTCTAAGTTCTGCATGGAAAGGATGAATAAATAAGAGGAAAAAGAGAAAGATATTTTAAGAGAGTTAGAGGGAAGTAGAAAAAACATTGTTCCCTTTGGAATAGGCCCAGCTTGCTGTTGAGTCTCTGCCCCGGTGGGAGCTTGGGGCTCTTACTATAATCTAATTACATGCTTTATTGAAAACAATTTGTTTTTCAATCAGTCTCATCTTGCACAGAGAAAGCCTTCCTCCTGTGCACTTATTCACACCTTATTGTTACTGTTTCCAGATCTGTGATGAATAACATTATCTGTTCCATCAACGGTCCGAATGAAAACTCAGGCCAGCTGTGGGATCTTATGGCAACAGCACAGTGCAGTGTCTCCCTGTAGTTTAAGTGCAAAAAAGACCCAAACAGGTTAGATTGTTAGTGTTAGATGTAGATGTTTTTCAGTGAGCACAGAGTGAAACAAATTGTGAACTGATTAGGTAGGATTATGGACTCATTAGACCAGTTGTTAATTGCTGAATTTCCAGACCAACTTTTCTTGAAGACCTAGTTAGAGAGAATTCATCCAGAAATGTTTTCCCCACAGGGGTCCCCAGAGTCAGCATGTAACTGGTGCCCTCCACTCACATTCTTCTGTGTCAAACAAGCCTCACATTCAAACTTACATGTAGCTTTCTTTTAGCGACTGGCACCACTAACAGCGATGCTGGATGGAGTCCCAAAATCTCTCCGTACACTGCTTTTACTTGAAAAGATGGCAGAAAAACAGTCTTTTCAAGCAAAAATAGTGTCTCAGGTGCTCATCACCTCCTTAAAAGAGAGCTAATGAGAAATGACGGCTTTCAAAGAAAGGAATCATGATGGCATTAAGTAGGGTTATAAGAAAACAAAGCAGTTTTCACTACAGTCTTCATTTTAATGGAAATGAAGCTGCCACACTCCCTGCCATTTCTAATCTACAGTCTGCATAGTCTGACTCCCCTAACTCTACCCATCCACCCCTGGCTCACAGTCCTTCTTCAAGTCCTTTGCGCAACCACTTTGCTGCAAGTATTTTCAACGGGCATTTTATTCTGGTTCCTCTGTTGCCAGGACAACCTTATTCACAGAAAGAGAATAGAGGGCCCAAAAGAAAGTAAAAGGCAGGCATGGAGCGAGGGTCAGTCGAAACAATGAAGTTTGTTTATATGCAGGCGAGCTGAAAGGTTTTCCCTCCCCCTTCCCCATCTTTTCATTCCATCCATCCACTAAAAGAAGGCCATAACAATGTATGCGGTGTAAAAGGAATGCCAGGAAATAGAATAAAATCTTCTCCATTGAAATATCTGCTTTCTTTAACAATTTATTATTGATGAATTAACGATACCCTTGAATGCAACAATCAGTTTGTTTATTTATTATGTAGTAAACTTGAGAGCCAAAAAACTTCTAGAACTTTTGCTGCGCCCAAAAGTAGAATTGAAACCCTCTTCACAGCAGTGCAATGTTATTCAATTTTAGTTTTATTTATATAGTGCTTTTTACAATGTTACATTGCTTCAAAGCAGCTTTACACAAAATATAAGATAAATTAAGACATTAATAAACAAAAAATAAAATGAATAAAAATTCTACACAATATATGTTATTAAAATACACACAATACACACAGGACAAAATACATACAAGTAATATATATTAGAATTAATATTTTGATTGAATGATTACAGAATCCTAAGTTAAGTATAAGTCAGCAGTCTCCCAGTAAGCAAGCCAACAGGGCGACAGTAGCAAGTTATAGCTGCAATTAGTACAATTACGCTTCTGTCAACATTTCTATTTATAACATTCTTCATTGCTCAACATTTGTCACAAAATCAGACCCTTCAATCAATCAATCATTATTAAAAAGTAGTGGATTGCAGATTTAATGTGAGCTTGATTTCTCCCAAGATTTTTTCTCCATCTATACATCATTGGAGTTTTGGTTCCTTTCCACGGTCACTGGCTTGCTTACTGGGTAATTTACCTTGGTTTAGGGTTTTGTAAATAAGTAGGCAATCCCTGTTATTCCTTGGCTTATGGCAATTCAAATTCATTTTAATTTTTAAAAAAAATTCTTTATGAAAATCTTTATGAATTCCTGAATTTGTCTGATTACAGACAATTTGATATGTAGCATTTCGCAACCTTAGAATTATAAGGTTCTATCTGCATTTTGACCAGTTTTGAGATATTGAGGTTTAAAGTTTTTGCATTGCATTGTAAATAATGAAACTGAATTTTTTTGTTTTTCAAATTAAACACCCAAAATGCATTTTTAAAAAATAAAACACCTTTAATAGTGTCAATAAGTTATATTAGAGTAAGAATATGTCAATAACTCAATTTTGACAAAAATGTCAGATAGAACCTTATAATTCTAAGATAGCAATTCACAGACACACAGGACAGAAAGTTAAGCAGTTTTTAACAAACAATTGTGCATTGTTATGAAACTTTATATGTTTCATCATTAGCATATTCTGAGGTGACCTGCAAAGTTTGAGGCCAGCACAACCTAGTGGTGTAAAGATATAACAAAATTCCTAATAACTTTTAATTAATTTGCCTTATTGTCATGGGACAAGCTTTAGATTCCCTGGCTTATGTCGAGTGATACAACACCAAATTTATCACAGTCAGCTGTACTTCCTGTCTGCCATTTTGAGTTCTTTTTAAAACCTACTGTTTTAAACTGCTCCTAGGTCATATGTCCAAAGTACACAAAAGTTTGCGTGCATCATCTAGGGATACTCCTGACAAAAGTTATTAAAATCTTTTATAATAAATCAAATGGTTCTCAAATAACGCATCAAAATATTAGATGGCACAATTTGCCAAAAAAGACTGTGACTCAATGCTTTGCCGCATTGACATGAAACTTTGCACGTTATTGTGACCACATCCTGACTCCCTCATAACAATTTGGTGATGGAGCCACCTATTGGTCAAAAAATAGAAGTAGTTTTTAGTAATTTTTTTTAATCTGTAAGTGGTTTTAATGTTTTAAGCCTATTTTTATAAACAGCATCAGTGATGTTCGCCTTATCAGTACGCAACTGATTGAGTAATACAGTGGAAACAGCTAACCACGCATATTTTTATTTAACAATATACAGGTCGATAGCATGTGAATGGCTCTGATTGATAACGAGCGATGCGAGTTTCATTTTCTACTATTAACAACAACAATAACAGCACATGCTTCAATTACCACAACACGAAAAAACGTTTTAACTCCCCAACTGATGTATACAATTATGTAATATACTGAACGCAAACAACCCCAAATAGCAACAGGTAAAACTCAAACTGAAACAACGTAAACCAGAAAACAAAGTAAACTAAGCATGACTTACACGCTACTGCCGTCTCTGTTGACTAATCGTTTCTCCTGAGTTATTAGAGTAAGCGAGCAGTTTTTAAATGGTCTTACGGTTGCTAACCACGGCTATTTTTATTTAACAATATACAGGTCGACAGTGCATGAATGGCTCTGATTGATAACAAGCAACGCAAGTTTCGTTTTCTACTATTAACAACAACAGCACACGCTTCAATTACCACAACACGAAAATCTCCACAAACCTTTAGTGTGTTAACAAAACTTGATATGTGTCATTGCCACATCTTATTCGTTATTGTTTTTCTTCCTTTCTCTTTCATTAGGCAATGTTCAGATATTTTATGGTATTGCTGCAAATCCCTTATACTCCTGTTCTGTAAAATGTATCTTCTTTTAAGTGCCATCTCCATGTAAGATAGAATGGCACAATCTTGCTTAATATGATACATGTCATCTATCATGTTAATTGACTTAATATTGCATTGTCTCAAAAGTACAACATTTTAGTAGACTGTCTGGATGCATTACCTTCTGATAAACCACTGAAGTAGGTATGTGCCTTCTCATGCAATGACAGGTATTTATGATGTGTATCAATTTATTCATACGATTCAAAAGTGTTGTAGTTATTATCAGTTCTGTCAACTTTATATTAATAAAACAATTACAATCTTAATATCCCTAATTAGTTTTACTAATATATTATAATAATCTGTGTTGTACATATTTCATAATTTTCCTTTTTGTGTCGTACTTTCATTTTATGTAAAGCAGCTTTGAAACAATGCTGCAACATTGTAAAAATATAGTTTATTGTGCTATATAAATAAAATGTAATCAAATTGAAACCCCTTGCACCTGATGCTTGTTTCTGAAACACATATAAGGCATTTATTTTTAGATACAACAAGCTTTTTAAACACTTTAAAAAAACATTTTCCTTCTGACCTCTTTTGGTGCTTGGACAACCCCTGGCTCTTTAGGGTTGAGGTAAGTGAGGTGGTGTGGGGCATTTAACTAGAAATACAGGGTGAACTGACAGCAGAGGTGACAGCATGATTTAAAGCTCTAATCAGGCCCACCGTGGCACTTACAGTGGACACAAGGGTGAGAAATTAGCACAGAACTTGAAAAAACACTGGGTGGCATACGGGCGGTCCAGCCATCCATGAGCAGAACAAGAGTCTTTGTCTCAAAACAGAAAGACCCTTTGTCTCCTTTTCATAAAAGTAAAAGACACTTTACTGAAGTTTCACAAGCACTGATACAGCCATACAATTAAACTAGGCAGGTTTACAGGCCACAGGGCTTAAGGATAAAAATGTAGTTTGCTGAAGTGTTTCTTTACTGACAGTGTTCCCTATTTTACATTCTTTAATTGTGTTATCTTGTCAACTTATTTTACCCTACCTTTGTTTTCTTAACCTTCACATTTAGACTGTGACTCATACTGCAAGGCATCCAAAGGCAAGCTAAAGATCAATATGAAGAAGTACTGCAAGAAAGATTATGGTGAGTTATACAAGAGTGGTTTTAAAGTGGTTTACACATATCCAAGGCTGTAGGACCAATGATCTGAAAAGTATAAAGTGTCAGCCTGGTACATGAATATTACTTATGGGACAGTAACCAATTTTGTAAAATGCTTTGTTTGGTCTTTAAGCTATTAAGTGGTTGGCTCAGTTCATTTAGTTTGGTATTGCAGGCAAACATAATGATGCTCAAAAAAGTGTGTGTGTGTGGGTGGTGTACATTTTGTGGGGGTGAGGAATGTTATAATAGTTTCTACTGCCCTGCATGTATTTTTAGCAGGGCACACACTGACTTACGCAGGTGGCCAAAATCCTTGCCCTTCTCAACATCTTTATTCTTTATTCAAAGATGAATTCCCTAGAGCTCCCTTAGTGTTGGTATATTGTAGTCACAGCAGATTAAGAAGAAAGTCAAAAGGATCAAACAGGAGGAAAGACCATCAGTGAGGGTTTTGGGGAAAGTCTTCATAGACGGACAGCCCAGCAGGTAATTGAACCCAAAGCAGATCAAGCTATGGCAGTGTGACGGGCAGAAGGGATGAGCTCACAAGATATCCTTATTAAGAAAAGTGCATATCCCTGTCTTGCATTCCTGGGGGCAGCAGGCCCTCTCTTGTTCCTGAAAAGGACCAGATGTGTAGCCCCTCTCCTAAAGAGGTGGGGCTGTTCCATCACTCAAGTGAGACACAGAAGAGCTTAGTGGATTTATTAACAGCCAGAGAATTTTATGAGGTTTAACAAGAATTAAAATGTTGTTATCTTGTTAACTGTAATTGTGTATAGCTGATGGTATTGTCTCCTTATGATTTATCGCTTCATTGTTTTCCTCACCTTGTAAGTCGCTTTGGATAAAAGCATCTGTAAATGTCTTATCACATTTGGTCACCATAGCTCAATTATTAATGTTAAACAAAACACAAGATGATATATAGATTCATTTCTGACTACTGTTAATATGGAGTCCTTCATTAATGTGTTATGTTCCACCCCTAGATTCAATTCAATTCAGTTTTATTTATATAGCGCTTTTTACAATGTTAAATTGCTTTAAAGCAGCTTTACACAAAATACTAAGATAAATTAAGAAATCAATAAACAAATTTGAAAAAAATAAATTAAATAATAAAAATAAATAATAATATGGGTAGATATGGGTAATTCTATGAAACAGGTGCCTTTTTAAATTGATAAGGTGATTGTCAGTTTTTTAAACATTCATACACAAATGCTATTTTTGAGTTTCAATAAATTGTATTGTGCAATTCAATTTTAGATTAAAATAATACATTTAACATATGTTGGAGTCAAATTTATGATTACAGAACTTTAACATAGGATGGACTGCAACAGTTTAATATCAACCTTTTGGTCAATAAAACTACAAGGTGGTTCTTAAAAAATAATTTATTTACAAACCATAAAAATTATGATTACAAGTTTGACTTTTTAAGATGTCCCCTAACATAACAAAGCAAAAGCTGATAAAGTGTGAAAAAGTGGATTAATGCAAAATTCTATATTAACACAAAAATTGCATTAGCTATTGTTAGTCATTTTTTTCTTATACATACAAAAGGAACATGTCCCTTAATTTGTAAATTGTTCAATATGATAATATAAGGAATACGGACTGCCTGCAAAAATATCTTTCCTGTGTCCAAAAAGGCATCTACCATGTAACAGGCATCCACCATGTAACAGGCATCCCAGCTTCTTAAAGTTACAGTCATGGTGAAAAACACAGAGAATTCGACACTACCCACACATTTTACGTGATGAATACTCAATGACATTACCTCCTGCAGACTGACTTTGCATGTTCTGCTTTCTATACTGCCATTACTTATTAAAGACTTATTTAAGAATGTATCCAGATAATATGCCCCCCTGCTGCCTTCTGTTTAGACAGTGGGCCAGCCCCCCTTTACCTAAAAATTTAACAATCATGGATAAACTGCCACATTCTGAGCATTAAACATAATCCACTTTTCTTCTGCCTTCTTGAGCTTCAGGGGGGCTTTATGCTATAGCAGCATGAGGGGAAATGACTGGGAATGGTATTGAATATGAGGATGGAATCATCTAAAATATTTATGAGGAGAATCAGGCCCTTATTTACAACCTCATGCCTCACTAGCACATTACCCATAAAGCACCACAGGAATCCTGGCTACAGCTGGGCCTCCACAGCATGTGACATTTTTAATCATTTTATAAATGAGACTTCCACTTTGTCTAATGGTAAACGGTTTTTTTTAAGTTTAAAGTTTATGCATTTAATTCTGGCAGTTCTAATGTAAATGACCTTAAATATTACCATTGCTTTTAATTCAAAAGACATTAGGCATTCATGATTGACAACAAATCCTATAAAATGAACACAGTTACAGTACACTGATTTCCAAAAACACTGCATTGTGTATGTTGTGTGTGTCTAGTTGTACACAAACCAAAAATCTGTTGCAAATCTACCTGTTGCAAATTTGACACATCATCGGTGTGTCAAAAGAAGAACTTTAAACGTCCTGGTAACACAAATTGAAACAACACATTTCATCAATCTAGCAGGGTGCTGTTACAAGATATAACATGTTTCCTTCAAAGGGAAAAGGATCCTTGTAATGATATTAAATGAAATAATTGATGAAATGGAAAATATCAGTTTTTGTAAGCAGAATGTTTGTGACCTGAGGTTGAATGAACTATATTAGAAGAGAATTCAATATGGGTTCAGTTACATGGGTGGTCTGGCACTAGCCTTAAATACATGTACACCGAGTATGCAAAGATAATGAATAAATACACAAATCACCAGTCATAACCCTATATGTTACAGCATCAATCTGCAAGTGCAAAGCATTACGCAGTCTAAATTAACTCTGCATGTTATGGCAGAGTTTTTGCCAAAGTCACCCTACAGAGCACCTTGAAGGCTGTTATTAGGGCATGCCTGACATTTGCAGCAGAATATATGAGCTGTTTGTGTTTTTGGTAAAAAAAAATATTGCCTTTTAAGTGAAAAGTAATCATTTTAAAAATGCTAAAATATATCCAGTAATAAAAGAAGTAAATAAACACAATTCTGGTTTGGATTAAAGAATAAAATTCAACTACAGGACATGTCTCAATTAGTACTAATAAGTACATCCTGTATTTTTAGTTGTCCAGGTCCACATCCTTAAGGCAGAGAAAGCCGGTGAGTGGTGGAAGTTCACCGTCAACATCATCTCCATCTACAAACAGGGTGAGAGCCGAATTCGCAGAGGAGATCAGTTTTTGTGGGTCAGAGCCAAAGATGTGGCCTGCAAGTGTCCTAAGATCAAACTTGGCAAGAAGTATCTACTGTTGGGGAATGATGAGGATTCTCCTGGACAAAGTGGAATGGTGGCAGACAAGGGCAGTCTCATCATTCAGTGGAGGGACACTTGGGCTCGAAGACTCCGGAAGTTTCAGCAGTGGGAAAAGAAAGGAAAATGCAAGAAAGCATAGGGAGAAGAACAGGGAAGAGGTGGCCATCTAGCGATGGACAAGAAGAGGTGGTGGGTAATAAGTAAACAAAAAAGAAAGGAGAGACAAAACATCGCTGCTTTAAATAAGGCATGAAGAAAATATTCGTTTAATTTTATTTTACATAAAAACATGTGAAGGAGCTCACAATGCAGTTTTTATTAATTTTTTGTTTCCCTTAAGATTTGCTTGCTGTTTGCCAATTTTGCACCTGTGCCCAGAAAAAGTATTTTATGCTTAGTGGTTCATGCAGATCCATATTAGATGTTTTCAATCTGGCTGAGAATCAGATCAAGCTATATTTCATATTCTAAAATAATTGGCAACACCTGTTAAATAAGGGATGACATTTACAAAATTTGAAAATATATTATTAAAAAGGTAAGGAATATTTAAAGCAATATTTAAAGCAATAGTCAATAAGGCTGTCTTTTACAAAACATTTTCATTGATGAATAGGCAAAATGTATTAAACATTGAATTGCCAACATTTCAGAACAAATACATTTTTAGGATAAATTGTTACGAATTACAATTACTAAATTTTTGCCAATTATTTATTTAGCAAATTTAGAAGAGGTTCTGTCGCCTATTGTTTAAGATATGTTGTATGCAAACATTAGTGCACATTAGCTTATTAGTTATTATTACTTATAAGTAACTCAGTCAAAATTTAGTTGGTGCAGTTTTTATAAATGAGATGATGGTTCAACTGTATCATTATTATAGCTCTGTAGTCAAATATAAAAAACAAAACAATCTCAAGTATAACCAGATTATACAGACTCCAAATGTCACAGTACAAGCCAATTTTTAAGCATTCTGTTTAATGTTTTTGATTGCTTGTTTTTTGATGTCCTTATTTTCACTTCTTGTAATTGTATATTATCATTATAACTATATCAGCAATTGCTGAAAGGAGCTTTATATATTTTTAAAGGTCTGCTCTCTTGGACAGGCACATCCCCATTAATATAGGTTGTGTTTAGTAGATGTAAGGCTGATTATGCAGACTGAGAACCTTTAATCGTTTGTTAAGCCATCTGTCAAAGGCCAAGAGTACTTTTTTTACAATTGGAAATAAAGAATCTGTACTCCTGGTAACTGTTCTAAACAGACCATCTGTAAAAATACCACAGCATGCTTTTACAAAGCAGTGGGCTAACCCAAAAACATTAGCATGTGTACACAATTATTTTTTACTTGAATACATCCACCATGTATATTTTTGTATGCGATAACTGAGGTAGGTAACGAACAAAAAATAAAAAGAATTTTGTTTGACGCTCTGATTCAAATATAAAAACATATAGATCTCATTTTGTTAAAACTTGAGATGTCCATAAAATGTACTCAAGTCCCAAAAGCATTGTGTATGGATTGTGTGTATAGTTAGTATTTTTCTTTGTGTGCAAAACATTATTTAGGAATGTATGAATACCTTTAACTGGGATTTATTAGTATTTAGTTTTGTAAAGCAACAGCTTCTCTAAATCTATCCATATGCTTTTTAAGTCTGTGAACATATGCATGTAGTTTCATTACAATAGACCCTTTTGTATTAATGCTATTTGTAAACGTTCAACATGTATGGCATACAAATATTTATATAAATACCGTTTATCCAAACAATATTCATAATACACGTTTAAATGTATTTTGTCTGGCACTAAATGTTTTTCTAGTTCACACTTCTATTACTTCTAATGATGTAAATTTATATTCAGTTTTTATTTTTCACATCAGCGTAAAGTTTACTTATCTGGTTGACATTACCAGCAGACCTTGCATTGCTTCTTGTTCATTATTATAAATTGTAAATTTAGCTGGGGCAAATTCAAGACGTCTGCAATTTTGTTTTACAATAGATACTAATATATTGTTTATTTTATAAGAAAATATTTAATGACACAAGACATTGTGCATTTTTACATTTTTTACAGTTTGTGGTTGTTTAGATGGTTATAGTTTAAAAAAAATCCAGAGGGGAAGGTAACTACTGAACACCAACCTGGTAGAACTACATTAAGCATTCATTTGGAATAAAAATGTATAAACGAATTGGTCTGCATTTATTGAAAATTGTTTTAGTTTTATCTCTTTTTATTTATAAACTCAAGTCACATGCTGAAAAACATAAAAAGAGCACTTCACATCATAAAATGAAATCACCAAAATACCATCAATAAATAAGTGCTAAAATTAGTGTAATTTACAGTACAGACGAATGACACAGCATAAGACACGTTTATGACCAGGTGTTATCTCTATTTATTACAATTTATAACCTTCAGAAGTCAAAAACAATTTACAGAAAACAGTTGACAAAATCTTGGATTTTATTTTTTTAGACTTATAAAACAATTGTGGAGCTGACAGAATTGTGTTGTAGTATACTGTAATAATAATAAAAGATGTGAATGAAAGCATTAATGAGGTGAATAACAAAGCTTTTATGCTAAATCAAGCAGTACAGCTTACGGTACTGTGCTGTTTTGTGACTCACAGACCTTGTTTAATATTATGGATACAGATAATTGTTTCACCAAATGAAAAATGTAAATGTTTTCCCTCCTTTGAGAATTCATAATAATATTCAAAACCTCTGAAAGCTTTTCTATTTTTCTATTCCAAAACCTCTTTTGATCATTATCTGAAAAGCTAAAAATATACGGCTTAAGTTCTTCATAGTGGTCCATTGCCTGGCTTTAACCCAGTCATGGCTTCCATTACTTTCATAAATGCAAAAATGGAAATGAAAGAGGTTTGAAGGGACATGTGAAGATATAAAGGCTGCTTGGAAACTGCATCCTTATTTAGCCAGAATATTTTTAAACAGTCTTTGTCGTTGTGTATTTGTGTCTTCTTTGAAGCAGCATCTTCATTAGCTTGTGGGCCAAACTGCCACAACAATGATGGCAATGAGCAGAAGAACAATCACCACCAACATCCCTGAATAAACAACACACATACAAAACATCTAAATAAATAAACAGCTTTTATTCACTTGTGCATTCTCTATGAGTGTGACTGTGATACTGATTAATGCACCAGTATTGTGTTTTGACACAGTTATCTTTTTTACCCATATTTATAAGTCATCATTGGTTTCCTCTGCGACCTGCATACATTTAGCTTTTTTTTTTACATTTCTGAACTATTTCAAAATTAAATTTATTAATTAAAATGAATTTGTAATTGATCATAAAAATTAGCACAGTCATTCCTTGATTATGCTTTTAGTCCTTTTTAATTCAAAACTCAAGATTGCCACTACTGAAGGTGAGAATTACAAACAATACCTGGCACAGCTGTTCAGCGGTCCATCTGTCTTTCATTAATCCCTCTGCTAGTCACACTTCTTATACACTACGTGTCACTAAAGGAATTCCAAGATGGTGTTGGAGAAAATGTTTTATCCCCTTTCTTCAAATTAAACTGGAACGTTCTTACATGTGTTGTAGACACATCATAAAACACATATTTCAGAGTCAGACTCTAAATTAAACCAGACTTGGATTCTTGACATTATAACTTCAAAAAGTTAAAGACTGGTTTAACAGTGGTTCTAGAGGCAAAAGTTGTTTGGTCTGTTTGCCAACTGTCACATGATATGCAATTGTTAACACACCTGGAAAACAAGATATAGGGATACTATATCTATATCCCTAAAACTAGGGATATTTCCACTTATTTCTTACAACAATACAAGGCAAGTAGATACTTCTTGTCAGACAATGTGGGAGAAGAAAAAACTGAAGTGGGATATGGACACAAAGACAGTGATTAATTTTTCCATTCATCAACCCCCCCTTTATAACCCCCCACGGAATACATTAATATGGTTAGGTGTTAAAAGCAAATGCAGAAGGAGAGGAGAGAGCAAGAAAGACAATGCGCAACTCAGTGACTCTGACCCTCTGGCTCTGGGATCTGCAAACAAACTTTGCGCCCTTGGAAACCTCTGAACAAACAAACTCAATTGTATGTCAAATTAAAGAAGAAGCACCAAGTTCAGCATTGTGTTTATTTCCCAGGAAATTGAACAATGATCTTTACAAGACAAGGAATCATGCAGAAAACATGGCTTCTCAAGTTGCGAAGCTCTAATTGTAAAAACTTAGAACTGATTATGTTTTTATAAGTCACACCATTCACATGGTCAGGGTTATTATGAAATTAATTTATGATCAATTCCATAGTTATAAAAAGAGACTGTTTGATATAAATTGTCTTAGAAAAGAAGGGAGTGAGAGAGAGCAAGACAAAGGTCCTGTAAAACAATTATTGCCTGTGTGACTAATGCAGAGACTAATCGCTTCTCAGCTCTATTGAACAGGCGCCTGAAATAGGGCGATCACTACGGTGACCAGGAGGGGACATTCTCGGTTCAGTTATTTTTGCCATTTCGCTACCTTAGAATTATAAGGTTCTATTTGACCAGTTTTGACATATTATGGTTTAAAGTTTTTGCAGTGTAAATACCAAAACTGATAAGTGGAACAAATTACTTTAAAGCATCAGAGTTACAGACACCTCAAATGTATTCCAAATATGAAATATTAAAATTCTACCTGATTTAGAAGGAATTTTTAGGAATTTTGGAACAGGTCAATTGCAGATAGAACCGTGTAACTCTAAGAACTCTGAATCAGCTTGGAACTACAAGGTTCTATCTAACAAAACAGAAAAGGAAATATTTACAATTTACTCATGTAGCCTATCTTGAATATGTTAAATGTATGTCTTGCAAATGCATTTTCATCTATCAAGATGTTTAGATGTTATATCTAAGCTTTGAATTGTACAGTTTTGCGTCCAGTGAAGAAGCAATTTTTTGAGTAACATGCTCCAGGCAAGTAACAATACAGAAGCCTTGAATGCTGTAAATCATTGTTTATTTTGTTTAATTATATGGATCATGCTACTCAAGCAATTGTCTGAAAGATGAAAACAACAACTGCAACAAAAACATAAACCTATGACTGCCTTCAAATTGTAAAATAGATATTATAATATTCGTATTAACTAGCGCTAGTTAGCATTAGCAATCGCTAGCTAGCATAAGATAGCATAAACTAGTAAAATAAGTTGTGAAACACAGAGATATTTAGGCTTTTCGAAAAATCTATAGCACTTTCCTTGTTACTTTCAATGACATCTTCACATTTACCAAGTCTCATAATACAGTATTAAACCAGTGGGACTGGGACAGGCTTATCAGTAACAACATAAAGAGGTAAGACCTGACTGGTCCTCCTGTGTACATTCCAAATTATGATTGGTTCGTCGCAGATAGGACCTTATAAGACCAAGTTTGAGTTCAATTTTATAGATAGAACTTTTTTGTTTTTCAAATTAAAAACCCAAAATGCATATTTTTAAAATAAAACACCTTTAATAGTGTCAATAAGTTATATTAGAGTAAGAATATGTCAATAACTCAATTTTGACAAAAATGTCAGACAGAACCTTATAATTCTAAGGTAGCGATTTGTAGTGTGTAATTTTTGGGAATGTCATAGAATGTTGAGACCACAACATATTAACTCATTGGCCGTTTGACCCACAGACATGAAACTGACATGAAACTGTAAAACACTCCGAATATTATTCTGTATATAGCACAAGACTTGGTTTGGAGAGTAAACCTGTACTTTTTATATAGAACTATTAATTCTTATAAATCTTTTAAACTCAATTGACCTACAGACATAAAACCAACTGGAAAACACCCTTTATATAAATGGCCAATGAAAATTGGAATTTGTGTGCCAGTCTCCTTCTGGATATCCAGGTGTATAAGCGGGCTGGCATGCAGCACTCAAATATTGTGCTGAGTCACCGCCGACGGTCAAGACCCCCAAGGGGTGCAGTTCAGTACTGTGGAATGAGTAATGTGCAATGTCTCGCTCCCTCTATCAGGGAACAAGGGTTACATACATAAACAAGACATTATTTCTGTTGGTCACTCGACATTATTTCTGTTGGTCACTCGACATTATTTCTGTTGGTCACTCGACATTGTGTTGATGATGACACTAAGGGTCCTTATATGAAGCACCACATGAGATGAACTGTGCTACGAGCTAAGTGGAGCAGAAGCGTGCAAGCTGTGGCAGTGGGTGGACTCAGCAGAAACAAACAGGTCCACCTGGGCTCCAAACCCCACCCAAATCAACTGGACTATGCACTCCCCCCGAACTGAAACTTGGTGGGACAGCGCATCGGCTAATAATAATATGAGCGGCCCACAGGGACTTGATCCACACAGACTCCTAAGTATAAGGAAACGAGCAAGCCGCAACGTGCAGCATGACCACACACCACCCTGGTGGTTGATATAGGCCACAGTTGCTGTGTTGTCCATACGGACCAACATGTCTGCCTTGGATCAAAGGTAAAAATCTTTAGCAAAACTGTGAGGTGATAATCACCTGGTGTACACAGAGGCGCCAGGCTCACCTGTCAACTCGGTCGTAAAGCCAGTGCTGGAGCGGTCTCATATGCATCAAACTGAGTTGAACCACTGGCGCCAAGGATGCCATATGCCTCAGGAGCCTCTGAAAAAGTTTTAGAAGAACCACAGGCCTATGAATGAATGCAGGCAGGCAAGCACTGTGCACTGTCCTCTGTGAGACGGGTGGCCATACTGACAGAGTCCAACTCCATGCCAAGAAAAAGAGATGCTCTGCACTAGGGAAACCTAAAGCCCCAACTGTTATAGGTGCTGTAGCACTAGGTCCCTGTGCTTACACAACAAATCTCACAAGTGAGCTAGAATCTTGCAAGTGAGCTAGAATGAACAAGTTGTCGAGATAGTTTAGGATGTGAACACCCTGACAGCAATTTAGGGGCAGTTGTGGTCTACTGGTTAAGGAGTTGGCTTGTAATCAGTAGGTTGCTGGTTCGATTCCAGCGCCGGCAGGTAGCAACTGAAGTGCCCTTGAGCAAGGCACCTAACCCCTGATTGCTCCCCGGGCGCTGCAGGGATAGCTGCCCACTGCTCCGGGTGTGTGTGTGTTCACGACTTGCAGTGTGTTTACTCCTCATGAAAGATGGGTTAAATGCAGAGGTCACATTTCGGTTATGGGTAACCATGACAAATACATGTCACTTTATCACTTTAGCAAGGCAGACTCTGCAACCTTGGTAAAGATGCGGGGCGACAGTACAAGGTCCTCCCCTTCAGTCTAGCTCTGATACACTCGCCCCCCAAAAGCAAACCGAAGAAACAGCATGTGTCAAGGAAGGATTGAAAGTATGCATCCTTCAGGTCTATGAACGCGAACCAAAAAAAAGGCGGGCGCCACGATTTTGTGAGCTCGTTGTGCACCTCAGAGAAGAAAGGCACCAGGGTGGGGCTTAGCACCACACTCCAACCCAAGACACCAATCATCAAGTCGCGGGTGCTCAGGAGACAGTAAAGGTTTACACTCCAACCTGATGCTCGTCACTGCCCAAGATAGCATTGCCACCAACTCCTCATCCGCCGCCTCCTGAGCTCCACTGTGAGAGAGCAGGGGAGTTGGCCTCAGAGGGAAGCAGCACGCCCTCTGATGCCGTGACCGACACTGCATCATACTTGTGGGTGCCGAAATGAACAGCCCCCTTGGCACTGACCAGCTACTGCACCCGTGAACTCATGGCCACTACAACACAGCATGTCGGGGGCTGGGAGGTCTGTGGGGACTGACCCAGTGGATTATCTCCCAGTGTTTTCCCTTTATCACCCCTGACGCTTACCGACCCAGCCTTCGCAGAGGTACCAGGAAGGGAAGTGGCCAGGGAGGACTTCTCAGTGAAACAGGCAAGCCACGAGGTGTCAGGACCACACATTTGCAACTCTGAAGAACAAAATCTGAGTGAGTGTTGCACATTAGCCTGCTTATATACCTGGATATCTGGAGTGGAGACTGGCACACAAATTCCACTCGTCAATTTTCAGTGGCCTTTTATATAAAACATTGGAGGTGATGGGGCTCCCAGGAACAAACTCCTAGTGTTGTCACGTCGAGTGACTAACAGGAAGGGAAAGTTATTTTATCTGTCTCATCCATATTATATCCCACTGCTGTATAGCATATGTGAGGCGGCAACGGTCATCTGGTACATTAAAGAATGTCATTACCTCAACATAAAAAGTGGTAGCCATGAGAAATAGCTGTCGTTTCCTCAACATAAAAAGTTGTGGCCACGAAAAAGGATATCATTACCTCAACAAACTGATCTCGACTTGAGGTTTCCACAGGTTAATATATCATGACCTCAACATGCTATGATGTCCCCACAAATAATATCTTGTGTAGTATCACGTTGCCACATATTAATGTGTCATGGCCACGACAAAACCGAGAATGTCCCCTCACCATAGATCACAGCTCCTCTCTGCTTTGTTTTCTTAAAGTAAAAGATTACCCAAAATAAAAATCCTGTCATCATTTACTCACCCTTACGTCATTTAAAACATACTTCTTTATTTATATTGTGGTAAACTACAGGAAGATTTTTAAAGAAACTTTTTGGACCCCCCCCTAAAAAATTTTAAGTCTACTAAAATAACAAGTCTTCTGAAATAGTGTTACTAAACTAGTGTTACTAGTTAGTTTACTAAAACTGTTACTAGTGTTACTACATAGTGTTACTAAAAACACGTAGTGTATGATGTTGATGATGCCAAACAGCATCTTTTTCTCTCTCATTGTGCATCCTTATCCATAAATATGGATACAGTTTTATGCAAAAGTTTGGGCACCCCTCTGACTTCATTCTAATAGTTTATTCTGTCTTTATTGAAAAAATAATGTAATGATATGCCATTTAGTTTCTAGAGAAACTGCATAATGTAATACTTTCCAGACAAAAATATTTAGTGTAGCAGTATTGAGTTGTATGAAATTAAATCAAATAASAAAAATGGGCTGTGCAAAAGTTTGGGCACCCTTTTAATTGATGGAATACTTGTAGCCACTTAATTGTAACGCAGAATACATTTGATTAGGTTAAATAACCCTTACACTGCAAACACAGGTGCAACTACTAATGAAAAATGATTCTCTTATGAGTAGAAACATAGAAACCTCAAAACAACTCTCTAATGATCTAAAAAGTAGAGTAATTTGTCAGTATAAATTAGGAGAAGGATATAAAAAGCTATCACAAAGGTTTAAGATATCTGTCTTCACAGTCAAAAAAATAGTTAGGAAGTGGAAGGCCACTGGAACAGTCCACTGGAACAGTCCTGAAAGAAAGATGTGGTAGGCCGAGAAAAATATCTGAAAGGCAGAGGTGAAGATTGGTCAGAATGGTCATAGACAAACCACAAAGCACCTCCAAAGAACTCCAAGAACATCTTGCTGATGGTGTCATTGTACATCGTTCCACAGTCCAGCGCACTTTGCACAAGGAGCACCTTAACGGAAGGGTGATGCGTAAGAAACCTYTTCTGAGTTCTAACAACAAGAAGAGTCGTCTGACTCATTTAGACAAGCCACAATCCTTTTGGAAAAATGTGCTATGGACAGATGAAAGTAAGAGTTATTTGGTCACAACCACAAGCACTTTGCATGGCGAAAAAAGAACAGCATTCCAGGAGAAGAACCTGCTCCCTACTGTAAAATTTTCTTGGAGAGTCCATCATGTTATGGGGCTGTGTGGCAAGCACAGGTACTGGAAACCTTGTCAGAGTTGAGGGTCGCATGGATTCCACCCAATATCAGCAGATTCTTAAGAACAATGTTCAAGAATCAGTCAAGAGGTTGAAATTACGCCGCGGTTGTTTCAGCAGGACAATGATCCCAAACATTGTTCTAAATCTACCAAAGAATTCATGCAGAGACACAGATACAATGTTCTAGAATGGCCATCCCAGTACCCTGACTTGAACATTATTGAAAATCTTTGGAATGATTTGAAGCGGACTGTTCATGCACGGCAGCCATCAAACCTGACTGAACTGGAAACATTTTGCCAAGAAAAATCTACCTGCAGGTCCAAAACACCTTTCGAATTCGAAATGCTGTTGTAATTGATCGTTGCACAGAAAATGCTATTAACACAAAGAGAAGGAAAAACACAAAACCAGATAATAAAAAACTGCTCTGAAAGATACAGATGTAAAACAATGGCTTGTTGAAATTTCTAAAAATCCATCTGTATGGTGTGTGACTTCTGATCTCACCTTTACTGCTGCTCTAATAACAAACTCATAGATCACATGCAGATGGGCCTGAAACAGCTCACAACACTGAGACAGAACATAACCTCACATGGCTATATACAGGCAGAGAGGTTTAAAGGTTTTCTCTGCAGACTGCTCTAGGCAGAGCAGGAAAGACAGAATGGTCAGAAAGAGGATGGTTATAAATGTAATAGATTAAATTAATATAGATAAATTAGGCTTATTGTTGCTGGACTCTTGATTCTGAGTATATTAAACTAAAACAGTGGTTCTACAACAGCAGAAAACTTACCACAGGAAGCTGACTTGGTCTCCACCAGTTTGACTCTGTGCGTCTCGTTTTTGATGCGGCTGTCAGTCTTGTCCACAAGCTGAGTGAGGTCGTCAATGATCTCTAAACAACAAAATAATCTAAGTGAATTATGATGGGTGGATAATCACTACTTATTACTGTCAAGACTTGCAAATGAAATACAGACAATATAAAACCTTTATTTTTAGGAAGAAAAGGTTAAGGCATACTCCTGTGGATGCAGTGGATAATATTTTTGTGGTAATTTTCCCTTTATTGATAACATTTTTTTGGTCCTACTTTAAATTAGGTGTACAATTTATATAATACTTACTTTGTATACATATTTTCTTATGCAAGTACATAGTATTAGGATTTTACATGATATTGTCCACTGTATAGTAACTTGAATTTTATACGTACTTATTTACTGTATTGAAACTTTGTTTCAGCAAGTTCTATAACTTATTCAACATGTTAATTTTTATAAAGTCAAATAAAATAAAAATAGTATTTAAAGTTTAAAGAAATTAAGATTCGAATAGTTTTTAAAGCTAAATCATTTTTCATGATGCTAGCAAATTTTAACATGAGGCTAGCAGATTTTAACAGGTTGCTAACATGTTTTAGCATGATGCTAGCATGATAGATATATTAAAATATGGCTCATTCTTGCTATTATGAGGTTGCTAAATGGTAATCTAAATGGCTGCTAGGGTGTGGTCAGGAAGTTGCCAGGGCAATTCCTAAAGCCCACTGACAGCCCGAGTCAAATAAGCCCACCTATGTCGCTACAATATTCTAATGCTAAGATATGGCTCATTCATTTTATTACACTGTTGCTAAGGTGTAGTTAGGCAGTTAACAGGGTAAAACCAACAGACGAATATGTATGTGAATCAAAAGAGCCAATTCCCAAGTCTCTATGATGTTCTGATGTCGAGATATAGCTAATTCATGTTGGTTGCTTGGGTGCTCTAAATGGTTGCTAGGGAATGGCTGTACAGTTTTCATGGTAATAATTAAAGACTACTTGCCAGTCTGAGTCAAAAGAGACTAGGTTGCTATGGTGTAATCATACATATTTTTTTGATGAGTTAAATGGCTCAGTATCGCACTACTCCTACTACTACTACTGCTGCATTTTTTCAAAAGACTGTTTCTATGGTTTCTACAGCAGTAAAAGCGGAAGCCGTGGACAATATGCTGACAGGCAACACAATGAGGAGGGATGATACACTGGTTAAACTGCGAACTTATTTGAATTTAAACATTGTTGGAAATATTTGGGGTAAATGTAAGTGAACAAAATACATAACAGTGCTGGTGTTTTTTTGGAATTTTAAAGCACAATCTTACATATTGTAACCAGATCACAGCATAATGACAACAGTGATAACACCTTATGAGAACATTAAAGCTACAATCTGTTACTTTTGCCTCTCTATTGCCATCTCTGTTTGAAACATAAAATTCCAGTTTACTTTACACACTTTTATTTAAAGTAATATGTTTTGTAAGATTTGGTAACCCGAAATGTGACCTCGGCATTTAACTCATCACTGGTGAGGAGTGAACACACACTGAAAGTTGTCAACACACACACCCAGAGTAGTGGATAGGTCTACTGTGCCCAGGGAGTAACCGGGAATTAGGTGCCTTGCTCAAGGACACTTCAGTTGCTATCTGCCGGCACTGAAATCAAAGCAGCAACCTTCTGATTACAAGCCGGACCCACTTACCAGTAGGCCACAACTTCCACAACTACACAACTACTAATGATGCCTCAAAAACTGAAAACACTAAAGCATTCACTGAAGTAATATTTTAATAAAAGGACACTTTCACGCAGAACTTTTACTGTATGTGAGCAGACCAAAGTAGAAACTGAGTGTGGCATATAGTGCAGCTTTCATGGATCATTGATTGATTCAGAAAGGATTATTAGCATTTACTCTTGCACTGCATGCAACAGTGTTAGACAGTAAGCCAGCAAGAATAAAAAACATAAGTGAATCTAAAAAAAATTGTATCATAAAAAAACTGTATGGAAATAAAACATGATGAAAACATTATGGAAGCAGGCTTAATTTATTGGAGTCAGTTGGTGTTAACTTAACCAGAGGTCTCTGGCTTACATTTTTAAATTTTTAAAATATTTTTACAGAAGCAAGACTAACATTAATAGTGATGAACGCCAAACTATTATATGCCATTAACGAACAGTTGCTGAGTAATCTTCCTGTAGCTCCCTGTAGCTTCCTGTAGTTGCTGAGAGCCTTCCTGTAGCTCAACTGGTAGAGCATTGCGTTAGCAGTGCAAAGGTTGTGGGTTCGATCCCAGGGAATGCAAGTACTGATGAAAAATGTATACATTGAATTCACTGTAAGTCGCTTTGGATAAAAGTGTCTGCCAAATGAATAAATGCACTCTACTTATTTGTAGAGTGAGTCAAACTAACAATTTTCACCTAAAATTTGGAGATATATTATCAGGAGGTAAAAAAAACTGATAAAGCTGCCAGTATCATTGTTTTATTTTTTAAACAGAGATTGGCAGTTCTATTAGTAAAATCTGTTGACTTTAGCAATTCTTGTTGCATTATATGCTAGCAAAGACAGCACTAAAATGAGGAAAAAGCACTTTTAATGTTCTTTTCACAGGCCTGTAACAATTTAGGGATATTTTAATGTCCTTTCTCATTCTTAAGCAACTTTTCTTTTGGGAACTACACTTTTTGAGGCCCTTTATGGTATTGTCATGGGACATGGGGATCTCAATGTGCCTCCATAAGTAAACTGTTAAATTGTACACATATTCAGTTGTCAAATACCAAATGCGGGTCACTTTGTAAAAAACTGGTACATGGTGAGAAGTACCTGGTGGTGATGGTGGCGTGGTGCTTGGGGCCGTCATCGCTGCTTGCAGCAATATTTTCAATATTAAATTTCAGAATTGTACATCTATACAGCTCTGGAAGGCATAATTTATCCTTGAAATGTTGTCTTCAAAGTGATACTATCTACCAGTGGTGGTTGAAAGCTCACAAATATTATATAGAATGTGGCATGGCTGGAAAATAAAGTGCTGAAAATATATTTTATATATTATATATATATATGTATTTATATAAACATAAATTTGAGGTGATATTGTTGTATATAACCAATAGCAGTGAATACTACTTGATCTAGTATGTCTGCCAATGCTTTACATTTTGAAACCAGGGAAAGTTCGAATAATGAATCTAGCTGAAGTAAATCTTGGCTCATCAAATACACAGGTACAGACCCACCGTACTTCGCTGCTGTTTCTTGGTGAAACATCAAACCTTATCAGGCCACCACAAACACGCCATTAAACAAAAACTTAAAGGCTTTGCAATTTAACATTGCAAAGGCTCTTAGATTACATGGACCAAATATGATGTTGATGTAATGAAATCTCTAGGTGTTCAATGCTTCAATGCGGCTGTTACATAGTTGTTATATTGTTGTAAGTGACTTTTTGTTGCAGTTGGAATGTTTCATGAGCCTATGAAATTGCATAAATGTATGTAAAACATAGCGAGAGGATTGCTTTATTAAAATTATGCAGGTGGAACTATAGAGCCATTTTGCCACAGTCTGAAAGCCATATCAGATATAGATTTTCGCCACTACTGACATATATGCAAACTTTTAGGAGTTTTCAACCATGTTTAGGCTCTCAAAAATGCTATCCATTTTGGAGATAAATGGAGCAGTTTTAACAGGGGTGTCACACCATCAGTGCTGGTGGTTAAATCAGGCTATAGTTAACAACAACCCTTTATTCAAATTTCCCCGAATCTCATACAAATATAGAATCTTATAAATAAATAACTAAGCACATTTAATGTGCCTCAACTTTTAACAGTAATTACAAAACACTGAAATGGTTATGTTCAATGCAGTTGTTTTAATGGAAGGAGATACATTTCTGGCTTCAACATTATTTGTTTTTCAGATTTCCCTCTTCAAATGTATCCAGTATCAAATTTTTACAAAGTGACCCACACTTGGTTTTTGACGACTGAAAATGTGTACAATTTTAATAGTTTCCTTTACATCCCCATATCTTTGGGACTGAACAATATAAGGCATTAAAAATTTAGCTCGCAAAAGAAAAGTAGCTTAAAAATTAGGCAAATTTTAGATTTGTCAAAAAAAAATTATCATTTTGACCCCTCTTCAAATGAGTGGATTTCTAAGCAATTCATTAACATTAATTAATAGTATTTAATATTTTGGCTTTCATCGCTTTTCATGTTGGTCTTGCTTCTGCAAAAATATTTAAAAAATTCAAATATTTGAGGAAATTTTAAAAATTTGGTTGATTTGACATGAAATGACACAATACATCTTGTGCCAGGGGGCCATAATGTAAAATGTATTTAAAGAACTTCACACAAGTAGTAACTGAATGCAAGTTTTGTAACAAATCACACACTGAACAGGGTTTATCTGACCAGTGTGCAGGGAATAAGTAAGGACCAGGAAATGGAAAACTGAAAAGAAGGTTCAATTTGTTCGGCTGCTGTGAAAGCACAATAAAACTCTAAAATGTAGCTCGGAGTGCATTTGATGTTGTGCAATGCATCTGTTGGAGAAAGATTCAAGTTTATGGCATAATCATATTGTATTAAAGACCCAAAAGCTTATCTGTATGGGCAGGTGGGGCAGTGCCTCACCTGAAACAGAACTCTATATAAACAGAATCAAACTAAACTGTTAACATATAAATGTACTCAGTATTACTCAAATATTTCTAAATTATTTTAAATCATAAATTGAAATGCAGTGGGGCAGAGTGTGCATCTGCCCTCCCAAGCTCAACAGCACCTCACATTGTTTCAATGTACATACGTGATGAGAAATGGAAATTCACTGCGCCATAACTGGTAACCTTATGGGAAGATTTTAGACTGACTGTTTTGTTTTTTACATTTCGTGAATGTAGTTTCGGACTGTTACCGCTGTTATGCCTATTACCACTGCATTTACCAGTAAAGAAAAACCACTTACATAAAAACTCAAAAACTCATAAAATGACCACCAGGTGCCACCAAGGAACAGTTTGCATCGTTTTGCGAGTCAGAACATCTGCTGCTACAATAACATTTTGGGTTAACATTAAAGAAAGTGTAATGTAACATTTAGTAATATTTAAATGCAGCATTATAAAAAACGTAATTTATCTTAACAAGAGCATAATCTTATGATGATTAGGGGTATGACCGACTTTGGGCGGATCATTTAATCATTAAAGCAATCATTTTAATTATTTTTTAACGCACACTGTAACCCACTGCACACTGTTACAATAATGAAAATAATAATAAATATAGCTGCAAGCAGCAATTATTTAGGTCAAGCCCACCATGGATACAAAGTAAAATATTTGTGGACCTCAATGATGATAAGTTTTGGAAAAGATTAAAAAAAACAACTAAACCCACTACACAGCTTAAAATGGTTGTTGATCATTTTTGATCAACAGTGGGCAATGTTACCAAAATTTAATAGGGGTAGTCAGGATGTGGTCACAATGACAGGTGCAAAGTTTCATGTTCATACACCAAAGCATTGCAGAGTTACAGCTTTAGATGCTTTTTGGCTTTGTGACATCAAAAGCATTGAGATGTCATTCAACAACTGTTGGTGTATCAAAAAGAGTTTATTAACCTTTCTGTTTAAATTGTTTCCAGATGATGCACACACACTTTTGTGCAAATCAAACAAACTGTATAGGAGGAGCTTAAAGCTTTTTAAGGTTTTTAACAAGTCAAAATGGCTAATATGAAATGTTGGTAAATGATATGGTTGGTAATGACAAATTTGGTATCCCAGTACTTAGCATGAGTCAAGGAATCTATAAGCAGCAGACAAATGACAATCAGGTAAATTAATCCAAGGTTATAAACAGTTTCATGAATTTCATTATTTGTCCCTAACTTTGGAGGTACACAATAAACAATACCTAATATATACCCAATAAACCACACCCAGCATGGTCGCAAAAAACATTAAGTTTCATAATGATACTTAATTGGTAAGATTCCAAGGAACACTTGTCTCAGTATTCCATACGGAATCTATGGACACCACCCTGATGATTTCAGGACAAAGCATTCAAAAGTTATTGGCAAAAAAATATCATGACAGTGTCACAGGTGACACTGTGACGAAACTGTGCATGTGTCAAAAGATCATGCCTCTGATGACATACCAAGTTTCATGTTAACACACCAAAGCATTGCGAAGATACAGCCTCTTGTCTAATTGGTTTGAAAATTATTTGAGAACGGTAAGGTTTATTGGAAAGCTTTTGATAACTTTGTCTAGATGTTACATACCGAATTTTTTAATGGCGGTAAAAATCTAAGGACAGAAAGTGATGTCATGGGGTACATTTAAATCAACAAGGAATTGAGGGAAAAGATTTTTGTTTTTAAGACTGACAAGTCGAAGGTTAGGAGCATAAACATAAGTGCAACTTTGAGCTGTTGCTGGGGCTAGAGGTAGACAAATTGGGTATGGTTACATTTCAAACTGCCAATTTTTTTTTTTTACTTTTAACCAAACCTGTTCTATCAGCTGCCATAGAATCAAGAGCATAATCTTATGATGATTAGGGGTATGACCGCTAATAATTGTGTTTTATTTAAGGCTGTTTTTGTCATACACATTACATTTGACCCTCATGTTTGTCCACACAGCACCTTACACAATGCAGAGCAATATTTAATAATTACATTAAACACAGGCTTATATAACATCTCCCCACGTATCATAGCAATGAACATTATTAACATGCTATAACATGTTTCAAGCCAATAGTTAGGCATAACTTGCTTTAATGAAATATTTGTTCTAAATGTAAAACTGCCTTGCTAAGAAAACACTAGAAACTCAGAAATAGAACAATAGAAACAGAAATTCTAATGGGTATGATGCCCACAACACACTACATAAAGGAATTTTGTAATGAATTTAATGGAAACGATAATGGTCTCTACGTGTTTTACTGGCAATGTGTTGGATTCAGTTGGTGGGATGTTATCCGGCAGGTGGGAACCAATAGAACACCATTAAATCCTAGTGGGATAATGCCCAAAACACAGTACAAAAAGGATTTTTTAATGGTTTTAATGGAAAATGGCTGGTGGTTTGTAATGGTTTTGTAGTGGAAACCATAGAATTCAATAGAAACCATCTGTAATGGTTTTTTCAGCAGGTTTTGGGCCAAGCAGAGGGTTGAAATATTTGGAGGGTGACAAAGAAACATGAATGGGCAGTTTGCGGCACCTATTTACATTTGCATTTAAATTGACGACACTAGGACCAAGCAGCCAATGAGTAAATCAAAACTGACTGACTGAAAGCGACAGCGGTAAACAGTAATCTTGAATAAATGAACAGCCTTCCAGTCAATCAGCTAGGGTGAACGTCACATAACATAATTGATATTAATGAGCTAGCCATACATGCTAAATGTTGAGAGAAGAAACTAAACCGTATGAAAACGTAAAACAAAACAAGAACATCTTTGGCAAACATGTTTTATATTCGTAATTGTCCATTTGCTATTATCCATATTGTTTATAACAATAAATACTGGTGTGTATAAGACAAGATAGGAAAAAAGAGTGAGACAGACACATCCCAAATTAGTCTTGCCATTGGATGGGTTCACTTCAGCCCTCTAAATCTGGCACCATTTGTGATTCTGACAATTCCACCTTGAGATTCATTGGTATATGGGCACCACAGCATGACTTTCATGATTTTCAAAGGAAGAGCTCTCTTTTAAAGGTGGAACTACAAAGTAAGATCCCAAATGGAAACTGTTGCTGTACGAAGGCAGAGCATTCTAGCTGGCAGAGGAACACAGGATTGAATACAGAACAGTAGATTTACTGAAGGTCAAAAATCTAGAAAAAAATATGTCAGTCATATTTTAACAATCAGTAACAAACGGCCCGAGAAAGAAGTAGGTGCATTATGATTGTTGATGCTATTTGAAGATCAACAAAATGTTGTAAAAAAGCACTCCTCAAAAGTGTTGAAGTTTGATGCCTAAATTTCAAAAGCATATGTTTCAGATTTTTGCTCAACCCAAGTAAAAGAGAAGTACTGGCAGAGCTTTTTGAAATGATCAGTATTTTGTGATGCAATACACCCATGACTCACAAACTCATAAAACATGGGAAGAAAAAAGTCTCCCTTTCAAAAATCTATTCAAAAATGATTCCCAGAAAATAAGAGGGATTGCTGAACCCTGAGCCTGAGGTACCAAGCAAAAGAAGGGAGATATTTTTCCTATATACACACACACAAAAATGCACATACATCTCACCCACCAATTCTCATTTGTACCACAGCAGGATGTTGCGGATGCCAAGTTCAGTGCAACTCAACAGTGGCAGGTAACAGAACAATGGCAGCATAATTTGAATGAGGGTACCAGCAGTGAAAAACAGGGATGTCAATGAATACACCATGACTGGATCTGGCAACCAACAGTAACCCTCACACAACAGTAACTGTTGACATCCATACAATGCTAATGCAAATCGGGTATTCAGACACTTTCATGACAACTCTAGCATTACTTTTGCATGACTGACATCCTTCAGTATTATTTAATGCTTCTCTCCCACCTGTGTTGTAAGTGAAATTTGTTTATAAAGATGAACACAGGTTTTAATTAGTGTGAATGTAAGGCCAGATGAATCACAGTCTCAGGAGCCGTCTCTTTTCTATGCTGCTTTTACAGGGAAAGTGCATTTTATATATGTTAAAGATTCCTTTTTGTTTGATTCCTTTTTGTTAGATGCACGTACACAAACACTTTTTATGCAGCTGCAGACCTCTTCTTTTAGTGACCAAATAAACCCATACAAGCAGACACACCTATACACTTGTATGACTTCTGCAGTAGGTGTATGTGCATGAAGCAGGATAAAGCAATTGTATTTTCAAATGCTGTGAATATTGTTGTATATATCATGTATAACTGCAAAACAAAATCAACTAATTGCTCATAATTTACCAAAAAGAAAGATGCCTTCCAAGGAACAAATTAAACAAATTATAATCTGCATTTGAATGCCTGAACTTTATTAAACAATTACAGCGCCCCGTTCCCAAGAATTAACATGTGAAAGGTGAGGAAGTCTTTTACTGGTCTACTCTACTGCCCACTGGTGGTTGTGGTCATTTTTACACTTGCTCTATATAGACAGGCTACTCCATTTTGTAAAGCTCAGGAACCACAAAGCAGAATCCCTTTAGCCTCAAGCATTTAACATTTAACAATAAGTTATTATTTTGCATTGAGTCAAGGTGTGGTACGTGGTATGACCAAAAACAGTATATAATATATTATTAATATTTTAATTGGTAAGGTAAACAAATGTTTTGAAATCACGTATATAAATATATAGTAACATCTATTTTTCCTAATTAAATTAATAAAATTTTACATTGGAAAGATAATGTTTTTGTTGTTTTCCGGTTTATTTAAAACAGACTTGTTTTAAAGTTGTTTGGGTCGACATGACAGATATGCGTACCAAGTTTCATACAGGTGTGTGCATGTTTGATATATGCACCATAATTTTTTGCCCTGTACCAGGGAGTGCTACTGAGCTTCCCTGTGAGGAGAGGTGTGACATGGGCTCTTCGAAGACAAGTCGAGCAGCTGTGTTCTAAATCAGCTGTAGTGTAGATTGGCCAGCAAAGCATTGCAGTAGTCCAGCCTAGAAATAAGGGCCTGGACATGGAGCCATGTTGCATGTTCAGTGAGATTAGGCCTGATTTTCCTAATGTTGTATAGCAAATCTACATGAGCGTGTTGTCTTGGCAATGTGGTCAGAAAATATCAGCTTGTTGTCAAAGACAACAAGGTTTGCAGAGGTTTGTGCATGTGCATGTCTGTAATGACACTGGTGGTGTATCACTTGTTAAGCTTTGATGACACTATAATTGAATATTACTATAGCGTCGCTATAGGGACTTTTGTGTGTGTCTGCGTGTCATCACACGAATGCTTGTGCTGAGGAACCGGTTAGTACTGATCCACCCTGACTATTTTTTGTTTAACAAAAAGTTAAATTTAAATAACACATTAGTAGGCAAGCAATAGCAAGCTAGCAGAGCCATTGAAAAAGACAGCTGTGACACTTCCACAGACTTCCATCGGAAAAATGCAATGCAGAAGTAACTTGTGTCATGGAGCGACCAATAGTTCCAAACGCTGAATAGTTCAAGCACTGAACTTCATTTCAGTGTTTCCCAAACACACATTGTTTACATTTTATTGTATTAGCTGACCCTATCATTGTATTCTGACCAAATGCAATGAAAGGATGAACTTTGTATGGTCTTGTACCTTCCACAGAAAAAATATGCATATAAAAATATATTATTTAGACCACTTTTGATTGCTGAGAATGAGAGGGGACTTTCAACCAGAATAACAAAAATGTTTCTAGAAAAAAATTGCCTACCCTACCTTTAATCATATTTAAAATTAGCACAGTTAAACAGATTTTATTAACTGTATGTGGTAAAATGTGAAATTATAACAGCTTTTCTATATGTCCTCAAACTAACTGCTTCTACAGACTCAAGATGCATGCCCACAATTACAGTGGATTTAAAAGTATAAACACTGTACAAAGATACATGAACAGGAATCATAAGTAAGGATCAAAAGCAATAATGCAAAATGTAATGCTCTGTATGACTTCTGACACTGATCAAAGGTGAAGCTATTAAATCTGAAGGTCTAGACCTGATGGTCCCCCTGTTTGACTGAGCGTTCTTCTGTGCTTCACATGCTAATGACTCATTTGTGAAACAAAAGTGAGGTCTGGAGCCTTGATTCCTGATATAGGAAATATATTGAATCTCATCAACCTGATATATTTACCTTGCTAATTTTAGACACTATGGGGCAACAAGACAATACATCAAACAGTTCCCACAGTCAAAAGCTTTCCTTTCTAAAGTATTAAAGGTGCCCTACGGAAACCCATTTAAGTAGTGATTGCAAGCCATTCCACACTCTCAAAGGAGGACAGTGGTGGCCCACTACAGCCATGCTCATATGTTATGATGTTGATGTTAGCAAGACATGCTGGTTTGAACAGCTGTACTAACAAAAACACAATGTCAGCAGATGATGGAGGTACTATAAAAGGAAGGCAAAAGACAACATCGGCTTCTTTGTGCTGTTCTGCATCTTACATCATAAAGTGTAGAATTAATCCTTCTACCTGAATAGATAGTGATGGGACGGTACCAGAAGAAAGCCAAAGAAGCATCAGTTACAATCTGTCCACAAGCTAGATTATGATTGTAGGGATAAGAATTGTGCATCTGAAATCTCAGTCCAGCATCTGCACCTCAGACAGACAGCTAGCACAAACACTAAAACACTGCACAGTGGGCACACGCATTTAAGCGGGTGAATATGAGGACTGTTTCAAAGTCTGTTGTAACACCCTTTCTGCTACCCGCTGCTGGCACTATAACTGTGTCTCACAATAGCCATATCTACTCAATGTGATCAACCTACATGACTAAACACAAGGCTCAATTTTGATCCATGTCACTCAATGCATGCAGAAGATCAGAAGATATGAGACTCTTTTTTTCCCTTTTTCCTTACAATAAGTTTATCACTGTTCAAAAGAGCAAACGTATGTTGGCAATATGAAAATACATATTTTATATACAGTACATCTGCATTCACATGAGGGTGATTTATTCTGGGTGATTAATGTCCAGTGCTGATGTATGAGGGCATGATGATCCTCATTCAATTCACCTGTCTAAGATGCTCTATTATTACATACTTCCCTTGACCTTCTTCAGACAATACACCCTAAAGAAACCTGGAGTTAAATGTTGTGCCCTAGCTCACCGTATATGGTGCCCAAACAGATATTTGCAATATTTACATGTCTATATGGATAAAGTGGGATACAATCACCTTCAGACCAGCCCTCAAAACACTTTAAACAGAGAGCGTCTAACAAACTGACAATGATCCACCTAGACAATAATTTACTAAGGATAACAAAGATATTAGGCTATAGTTAAATTTACTGCTTTCATAGGAAGGAAACAAGTTTTAAATAAGACTAGCACAGAAATATCTGGCTTCACCTTGGAGGGATCCTGTTTTGTGGTGGCCCACATGCAAAGACAGACATACAGATATTAGTGTGACTAACAGAAGAACAGAGTGAGAGGAAGAGAAGGGGAAGTTTATGGGCTGTGTGTGTGAGTTTGGAAAGTTTGAACATAAACATCAACCTCTTAGCCCATCCGAACATTTCATCAATGTAAACTCATAGGATTTTTAAGAAGTTTGATCGCCTGTTTTAGGAAAACCCCTTAGTCCAATCCCTTAGAAAAGATATAGATATAAAAGATATACACTTCAATCATAGACTTATAGAGCAGATCATTCTACAGCTAATGATATCATAGTAGTGTAGATGTTAAAGAAAGCATCTGAGCATTCAGCTAGGGCTGTCACATATAGGCTCCTGCAATTTTCTTTTACCGTTCTGTTCATCTAGCTCATTGCCGATCTCCTGACCCATCTGTTTATGTCTGCTTATGACGGCAGCAAGAGCATCTAGGCCAGCGTCCTGAGCTAGAGAAAGAGACAAAATACGATAAATATTTAGTGATGTATTGAAAGGTGTATTCAATTAATCCTGGGTTATAATCTTCTAAAAACTAGGCTAAAGCCACATCTCAAATCTGTCATTTCAAAAATAGGATGCCAAATGTGTTTATAAATATGTGAAAAACAAAAAAAAAAAAAAAAAAAACTTACATTTGGAAATACATTTAGCCATTGTTTAGAATGGTCTTGCATTAACAATTAAGAAAATTAAAGCCCACTCTCTCATATGCAACACACCTTCAATAATCTGCTGCTGCTGTTGTCTAATTTCTCCAAAGCTGAGTCCTCTGGTTTCCTCAGATTCATTAACCAACCAAGGGTTCACTGCTGGTCCTGCTCCAATTTCACCTGTTATCAGGGATGACCTAGAGACAATGGTGTCACAAAAAACACATTGTCAAATATCTGTATAAAACATACAAACATACACACAAAGGCCTACAGCTGCCATTGCTGAAATACAAAAGATACAAAATCAACTTTGTCATTAAATACACAAACAGTGACTAGATTATGTACAAACAGTAATACTGTAGAGATTACATATGCACTGTCAATTGACAGCTACATGAACACATTAAGTGGACACACATCGTCTACTTTACAAATATAAATAGACTTCATGTCCGTAAACTGTTCAAGAGCCATAGACACTTTTTACAAAATCTGCAGGACTCATGTGCCTTTAGAATAAATAAACATTGTATTTTTTACTCTTAAAATAGCTAACAACTTCCCCTTCTAACGCACTGGACCTTGTAAAATCAGAAAGCTTCTGTTTATTTGCTCATATGGGTTCCACTTTGTTCGGACCGTAGAGTGAGTTTTCATGGCCTATGTTTCTATGAAACAAAGCATATGAACAGCATCTGACTTTAATATAGGCTTTCAAAGTGACGTGCCAAGTCTAGAAATTTCCTGTTATTCTGTCTCTGCATTTGCAGTTTTCTTTTATAAATGTAATACCCGTTCCCCATGAGGCTCCAAGATAGCTCACAGAGAGAAGTGACGTTTAAAGTCTCTTCTGGAAAAGCTATCAGCACACAGTATTGTGCATTGTGTTATAAGCCAGTCAATAGCTTAAAAAACGAGACCTGCTTCCAATGTGTTAACAAGCTTAGACAAACACAAAGCTAAAAATGTCACAACTCGGACCAAGCTGAGTCAATGTTTATGTGCTCAGGCTAGTCTGGAAACTAGGGCTAGTTTCAAAACAGCGCAATTCTGTTTTGTGCTGCTAGTGGTGCACAAATGACACACAAAAACATGTTAAGGATTTACAGTGGACTTTCTACAAAATGGATTTGAAATATGGCCAGAAAATTATTTTCATTTATTATGAAGATAACCCTAATTTATAATAAAAATAACCCTAACCCTAAAAAACAAACAATAAAAACAGTGAATTTTACACTGTCGCTAAAGATGTGTTAATTTGATGTCAACCTGACACATTTTATACCTGATAACATTACATGTTACATTTCTTTGTAATAGTGTAGAATTCACATGGTAGTGCAAACAGTGTAGTGCAAAAAATGTTATATCAGCTATATCACTTTTGTGATCATTAATATGAGATAGGGTGATGACTGTTGGGAGTTGATAAATGTAAATGTATATCCAAATTTATATCCTGCAGTTTACATCCATGATAAGTTCTTACGGGCTGCTTTTTCTTTAAAAAATGGTCAGCTTCTTATTTGGTCAGTTTTTTTTAAACAAAAATACATTTTTGTGTTTCAAACTACAAAAAGGCCTTAAAAAGCTGGGTGGCTACCCTGCAGGTTTGATTAAAAATTTCTGATTCCAGAGTTCTCTGCATCCAGAGTTCTTACGAGATCAAACAAGTATGACCACATTAGCCCGGTTCTGTCAACATTGCACTGGCTGCCTATCAAGCACTGTAAAAACTTAAAAATCCTGCTGATCACCTACAAGGCCCTGAATGGTTTAGCTCCTCAGTGCCTGAGTGAGCTCCTCTCTTATAACAGACCTTCACATTCACTGCAATCAGAAAATTCTGGCCAGTTGATAATACCCAGAATTTATATCTAGATTGAACACCCACCTCTTTAATCTAGCCTACACATAGTCCTATGGATTTACCACTTCAATCCCTTAAGGGATTGTTATGCTGTATTAATTAGGTAAAGCGGAACCAGGGACACCTCCAATAAGAACACATGGGCTGGCTCCACACCGAGTCTGTCTGTTTTTTTATTTCCCCAAGGTCCTGTAGTCAGCTGGATCCAGACTTTAAGACCAGATGGTGGGGAGACAGGATGGGGTGACCGTTGAGAGACAGATCAGTGGAAATATGATGGACCTATTAACATAATTATCTACCTCCAACTTAAATATTTAGTCTATATTTAAATTCTATATTTTTTGTTCCCTGCCTAGTCACAGCAGAATGGTGTTATAGCTGCAATTAGTAATATTGCACTTCTGTCGCCATCTCTGTTTGTAACATTCCGCAGGGCTTGACATACTGTCACAAATCAGACCCGACAGTTTTAAATCAATATATAATTATAAATCATTATTATTAGCTCTAAATTTATATCCAAGAAAGATATAAATTGCAGCTTTGACATGCCAGAAGAGATCCCGGTTGAGCCTGGTTTCTCCCAAGGTATTTTCACCATCTATACATCATTGGAGTCTTGATTCCTTGCCACTGATGCCCTGTTGGATTGCTTACTGGAAAGATGTTGAAATTAGCTTAGAGTTTTGTAAATTAAATATCTAAAGACTTTACTGTTTTGTTATTTCTTTGTCTCCAGTTCTCTTTCATTATCTTTCATTGTGTAATGTTCAGGTATTTGTATTGTGTATATTTTGTGCATGTATGTATTTTTGTGTATTGTGTGTATTTTACGGTATTATTGCAAATAATATTTATCCCTATCCCATAAGATGTTATTCTACGTGCAATCTCCATGTAAGCTGGAATGGCATATCTTGCCCAATGTGATACCCATCATGTTAACTAAATACATGCCGCATAATGTATTCACGCACACATTCAATGTATTCGCGTTTCAGAAGTGCATACTATTTTAGCAGGCAGTCTGAAAAAAATTACTCTCTCATAGACCACTGAGAGAGGTATGAACCTTCGCACATCATGACAGGTATTTCTAATGCACATCCTTTTATTCAAATGGTCCAAATGTGTTTGTTTTTATTGGTTTAGTCAACTCTTTATTTATAAACCAATTACAATCCTAGTATCCATAATTATTATGTGCAGGATGTATATTAATAAAACTATTTGCAATAATACCATGCATTATGTGTTGAACATGATTGATAATTTTTCTGTTTTTTAAACATGTCAATATTATATGTAAAGCTGCTTTGAAGCAATGTAAAAAAAGCACTATATAAATTAAACTGAATTAATTAAATGAATATGTTGCCACAGATGTTTTAACTTAACATATTTAGATATACACTTTTCAAAAAGTTTTCATCAGAATCATTTCAGTGAGGTAATCCTAAAGGGGTTTAGGGTTTTAAAAAAGTCAAGGGACATCTAAGTATTTGTCAAACGTGGCATTGCCCAGCAAGTTTGTTTCCTTTCAGTCTGTATAGAGTATGTTTGATGTTCGATATTTTCGATATGTTGGATATATTGATTTCTCATGTAGGTGAAATTAAATAGGCAAGTTTTACTGAAACACCTCATCACCTAAATAACTTCTCATTAGTATTGTTTAACTATAGCCACACTATAACTAAGTTGTGTATTAGTAGATTTCCATTTGGGTTCTGAGAGGTTGCTAACCTCTGAAGGCCTGTTCGTTTCGTTATCGTGCCCCTTCACGCCAAAGAAGTTTATCACTCACATGCTTGTCTGGTAAGCTAGAGCTCTGTAATGCTTTTCTCTTGCTCTTCTGGCCATTCCTTCCCCTTGCCAAGCTAACTATATACTACAGCAGTCAGAGAGCTCTTTTGAAGTACTGGAAGTTTGAAGTTTTTTGAAAGCTGTAATAAGCTGATATTAATCTTCTAGCCAGGAAGACAAGTGATCAGCAGCAGATGCTAATCTTTCTTGAAATATTTGGCAACTTGCAGGTTATGCTAGCCCCTCTCTACTTCCTCTGCTCTCACTTAATGGTGTGAGGATTAGCACTTATCCAATTAACCTTCCAAGGAATCCCTAGACTTAATCAGACAAATTGCCTAGAGACATCACTGGTCCAAGACCTAGAGACAGACTTCTAGAGGCCCTATTTAACTAATTACAACTTTTTGCACTATGATCAAATATAAAAGAGAGGATAGGGTAGGCGAGTAAGGGCATAGGGTTGTGAACTCAGGATCTTTAAATGTGTGTGCCATGTCATTTTGTGTTTAATTAGAGATTAATCTTACAATAATCTTCCAAGCTATCATTTTAATTAGAGTCATAAGGACACAGAAGAGTGGAAGTGACAAGTCAGTGTTTTGGAGAAAGGATGTAAGTGCCATGAAGAGTTGGTGAGTGTGGGGAAGTGTAAACAGTCCTGATAGTGGTAACCCAATGCTCAACTCTGATTAGCAAAGCTGTAAATCAGAATGTCTGAACTCCAGTTTTCAGAGTTCAAACAGATATTTCCCCATCTTCAGACCATTTCTGGCAAAAGGTTATTCAACAGTTAGTGCTTTGACAATACTACAGGATTAATAAATGGGAAATATGGCAAGCAAAAGAATCCATGCTGTGGTAGACTAACTAGGGCATGAGTTCATTGTTCCTCTATTGATGTGCAGCACAATTTTAAAATCGGGATCAAATAATTGAAAAAAAATGGTGTCTGATAATTATCATTTCTAGGGCAGCCTGGGTCTAAAGATGGTTAAAAAAAAATATCTGGGGTTCATATAGGACAAATCTGTGTAAATACATTCTTTGTACTCTAAACATTAAAAACATTGCCTTTGTGGGCAGAATTAATTAATTAATTAACATTAATTGTTTATATGAAAAACATGACTGGCATGCCAGTGTTGTGCTATAATGCTTCTGGTTGGTGTACACACTGTCAATGCATTTTAAAGAACATAAGAATAACACAGGATAGGAGAAACATGCTATTTTTGAATAACATGAAACACATGTTTAATTAATAATAAATATGCTTACATTTTATTGTGACTTTAATAATCTGGTTTATTACTGAGATTTTAGTTTGGCTAGCAGAACCTCTAAATGGCTGCTATATAACTTAAAAATGTAAAAGTGAAAGTTTATTTTAAACCATGGATGTGTGTATAAAAGTGACTACAAGCACAATTTTCCCTGCCATTTCAAAGTGTTGTATTGCCCTTGTCAGTTTCTTGACTGGTCTTTACTTAATTACTTATTTGCATGTGTAGACATACAGATTTTACAGCTGAATTTAACAAATGCATAATAAATATATTATGGAATTTGGGGCATTTTAGTCTGTTCTGTAAAAGTGCTTGGAATTCCTCTCTCACTCACATCAATATCATGCTAAAATCATGCTATCATGCTATTTTGTGCTGAATATTCACAAATTGAATATATTCTAAATCAAAAGCTGGCTACTATGAAAACTGGATCTTATAAAATGCTTTAAGTAATAAACTGTAATGCACAGACACTGTTCAGTGTATCCATTTCAGGATGCAGCGTGATGTAGTACCTATTTGCATTTAGCATTTCAGAAAAATGTAAGCTACACATTAGTCATAGATGCACACCAAATTTTATGAAATTGCTATAGGCATAGCAGACCAACTTAAAGAATGGATGCTTTTGCACAGTGTGAAAAGTTGCCATATGCTAATTGCTACAACACAGATCTATCATACTTATGCACCAAAAAAAATAAAAGTTCAATATGAAATGTGTGGCTGTACCTTGATGGCTCTGCTTCTGTGATGTCTCCTTTAAGAAAAGCATTTAGCCGCTTTTCTCTTGTGGCAAGATCATCAACAAGGTTTTGTCTTCTGTCTGCTTCAGCTTGCATTCTGTCATTATTCATTAAGGGTTACAAGAATTATACTAAATTATACAATTATACTCAAACCACAGTGACATTATATGGATCATCAGAATTATCTATGACTTACAAATTAAGCCAGTTATACTTTATTTTGTAGTTTATTGCAGCTTATTGAGATTATTGTAGTAACATAAGACCATTATTTAAATCACTAAAGCAGCATTAAAGCACTTTGAGGACTCTTTCGACCAATATATATCAGCATATATAAGAGCAATTTGCTCTTAAAACATCACTACAGCGTATAATCAAGTTTTACTCAACACATGATGTCAGCTGAGCAAACCTAGAAAATAATCTTTTTACAGGTTTTCTATCAGGTAAACCTTACTTTTTAATCACACTGTTATTGGTACAGTAACTTACATTAAAACTTGGGGTGATTTGTTACAATGCACTGCCACCTACATGTGCTTTTGAGAAATACTTTAATTTTATTTTATACGTCTCGCTGACCACTTCAAGCCTCCGAGCCATGAAACCCCAAACAAAGCAAGAACAATTTTTTAAATATGATGCTGCTATATTACAGTCTTCCTGTTAAATAGAGTGAGATATAACAACACAAACACGTATGCATCAAAGCTTACTGGATTTCTCTCTCAGATACTGCAAGGAATAAACTTAGTAGTAAAAACAACGTTCTGCCTCTTTCTTGTAAAGGATACATACGCCGTTGAGCAGCAGCTCGAATCAAACTTTCGTTAAGTTGAGCTATATTCTGTTTGAGCTTCTGCAACGATGCTCTTAGTGTCATGTTAAGCTGCAGAGACAGACATACGGGTAAAAGAGACATTACAGCAAGAATAACACTTTACATGAGACCGCAAGAACAACAAAATACAATCATTTACCTTGGCTGGGTTTCCTCCGGTCCTCTGTTGTTTGTTTCTTTCATGGATATTTTCTGCAATTTCTTGAGCAAGTCGACAAGCTGCATCATAATTTTGTGACCTAAACGATTAGATAACAAATGTTGCCGAATGTTTCCTTCATTTATTTAGTAGTAGTACTGTTAGTAGTGGATCGTGATAGTAACAGGTTTCCAGTTTTATGTTCCAGTTTAAATTACAGGACTCACACACATGAATACACAGAAATCTGACCGCAACTGTAGACCTTAAAAGTCAGTAGAAGATAACCATAAACTACTTACCATAAATCTTGCGACATATTGCAGAACTTTACGTAACTGTCAGAGAAATCAGATCAAAACAACTCTGTTAAACTGTTCCTGTTTGGGCATGACGTAAGACGGTGGCCTTTATCAGACATTCGATAACGAGAAATTCCCGTATGCACCTATGCAGTAAATTATTGTGCATGATTGTTAATTCCCACCCCTCTTTTATGCTGCTATACTTTTGTGGGTCTCACTATATACTTCTTTAGAAAAATGATTTTGTCCTTTACTCAAAGATTATCAAATGTTGAGAGTTCAACTTAACCATATAGGCCATAAGGTGAACCGAGAAAATGTGTTTAGAAAATTAATCTCGTTCCGACCTCTGTCATCTACGTACTGTTTACTTTATAAAATAAACACGTTCGTACTGAGTTCGAAATCAAAAGTTCTCCTTAGGTTTAAACCCTCTCTAATACATTCCAGCATGTCATTTAATTCTGGTGTTGCATTTTTGAAATATCAATACATTCCCACATTAAGTGCTACATGGTGCTGTAACATACAGTAGCCATCATATCTGAAGAATAACAAAAGTTCTCAAAAAAACTCAACGTAGGGACTTAGATTGTTACATTACCTTAAAGCATTTAAAAGGGTTTTATAGTGATATTTCAAAAATGCAACATCAGAATAAAATGACATGCTGGAATGTATTAGAGAGGGGTTAAATCTAAGTCCCTACGTTGAGTTTGTTTTGAGAACTTTTGTTATTCTTAAGTTATAATAGCTGTATGTTACATTACCTTAAAGCATTTAAAAGGGCTTTATAGTGATATTTCAAAAATGCAACATCAGAATAAAATGACATGCTGGAATGTATTAGAGAGGGTTTAAATCTAGGTCCCTACGCTGAGTTTTTTTGAGAACTTTTGTTATTCTTCAGATATGATGGCTACTGTATGTTACAGCGCCATCTAGCACTTAATGTGGAAATATTTTAAAAATGCAACATCAGAATAAAATGCTCGAATGTATTAGAGAGGGTTTAAATCTATGTCTATTGAATGTCCATAGTCCAGTCTATTTAATTTAACAAATAAAAATAAAACAAGAATAAATTACAAGAATCTGACTATTTTCTATTCGATCTGATAGCAGACTACGATATGAAATGTTGGGCGCAGCTGTTCCTTTTGAATACGCAACCAATGACATTGCAGGGGGAGGCGCTCAAAACAGTTCAAGATCTTTAAGCTGGAACGGAAATTTTAGCGAATAAGGAGCTGGATTCAGCCTCGTGTAAAAGTGTACGACAGTGCTACATGCCTTTAACATCCGTGAAACGCGAACAGGAACAGGATTTTACACTTACGCGATGGAATACACATCACAAAAGTGGCTTGGATTGCAGGGTGAAAGTCGAGCATTGGCAGACATAAACATTGCCGTTATAATGAGTTTCACAATATTCCCGAAGACGCTGCATTTCACCCAACGTGCTGCAGGCGGTTTATAGATAAAAGACGGATGGAATTAGCTGAGAGACGGATTGGACGTGAGCAGATTAAAGCTGAAGATGCCGACAAACTAAAAATACGCAGTTGGGTATCTCAGACTCAAAAGACACCGCAAAGAAGAAACTTAGGTCAAGAACAGGCCTGATTTCCCCCAGCTGGTGTTTCATGTACCTACCAAGCGCAACATATGTTGTGCTGGGACCAAGAATGGTGTAAATATTACTCATAAAATGGTGCCTTTGTGTAAATGTTTATCTTGGACTCAAACACAGTTTTTACCCAACTGCAATAACATCTCTTAATGCTGCTAAAAATAATGTGCAATAACCACTTTTAAAGCTGCTTAAAATAATGTTCTATTGTTTTATGCTGCTCATGTGTACGAATGCTTATGCTGCTCATGTATGTATGTGTGTATGTATGCTCATGCTGCTCATATGTGTAGGTATGCTCATGCTGCTTATGTTAGGACGGAAATTAATCACAGGGAATTTTTCACGGAGCTGAATCAAAAACACATCTTTTGTAAATGTATGTATCATAATTAAACTTTGTTGTTACCTTAGTCGCTGTTCCAATTTATCAGACGCCGTTTAGGGTTAATGCATTTTCGTGTCGTGACAGTCAGTTCACGCTCAGATTATGTTGTTACGCGTATTTCAATAAAATTCGCTTCTAATGACAATTGTAAGTGCACTTAAAGTATTAACTTCGTTTCTTTACAACGTGTGCATATGCAGATTATGTTTTATTATAGCCTAATTTGTTGCTTAAATTTAATAGAAGCAACAGTATTGCTGATTATTGGTAATAGGATTTTTGCTAAATATAGCTAAGAATAAGTTAAAAGCAATTATGGCACTCTATAAATGTTCCTAAAGAGTAATCTTGGCTATTGAGTGATATTCAGTGGCTATTGTTGTGCATAAAATTTCAGAATTAGTAACACACAGGTGATTACTAATGAAGATGCTAAGGTCTACCCTTGCCCCCAGACAGCGAGACACATTCCATCTTCCTCTGTGTCAGCCTTCACTCTGTCTCATCCAGCCATTCCTGGAACAGAAAAATTAAGACAAGCCCTTCTAAACTCTTGACATACAGTTTTCACACAGATTAAATAAAGCACAGCGTTTTAGAGAGACTAATATATCTCTCTGGTCAACAAACCTCTCTCCTTCTGCCTTCTGGTCTCGTCCACTCAAACAAGGCTTGCTGAACCCAGGTCTCATACCCTGCAGCTTTCCCAGCTGCCTCCCACAGTGCCGGGTCCTCCTTCAGTGCCTTGCCGCCACAGCAGGCCCTCAGCCAGCCTGGTCTGTGACCAGCTTTTCTCCCAGCTGGCCCTCTCTAGCCCTCCCCTGCCTGCTCAGTCTATCACTGCAACCACTACTGATGCTCCCGCACCTACTTCCACCAGGGGAATCTCTTTCCACATAAACATTGTTTTTCTCCTCCCGTATACTATCCGTGACTCCCAAATCCAGGCATATTTCCTAGCGTAAAGATGACTTCGCTAGCGGCTCAAGCCCTGACACCACCTTCCTCCTTTCGTTCTTCTACCCATTCCTCCATCCTTCTTGGGGGTTGTTTCTGGCATGAGCTTGCCTCCGCAAATGGGCGCAGCTCCGGCCCCCCTCCATCCTAATAATACTCGTTGTTCTTCCTCTTCTCTCTTCATTGCAACTCCTCAGCTCCACCTATTGCTGTCACCATGAAACCTCTTCCCATGGCCAACAACATCAGTTAGTCAAGCGTTATTGTATTTCTAGAAGGACTATGCACCAGATTTCTAGATAAAAGAGCAGCAACACCCCAGGAATGATGGAGGCCATCTTGAGAACCTTTTTAAAACTGTAATCGGAAAAGAAGAGCTGTGTTTTGTCCTGCGGCTATGCTGTGTTACAGTCAAAAATTGCTGCACTTCCACTTCCACTTTTTAGATCTTACAGGTCTTAAATTCACTCAAAATCCTTGTTTTTTTGTTGGAAATTAATATATATGTGTGAGAAGTTAAAAAATGTTTACTTCTATTTCTTCTTTGTGACATCATGGGAACACTGCACACTCTTGCTTCAGTCCGTGGGAGGTCTGAGCAGAGCGAGGTATGCATTTTGTTCAA
>JAZGTK010000441.1:0-16136 GCA_036877625.1 Ambastaia sidthimunki
GCTTTATCAATTACCACTCATGGTCATGGTTACAGACTGCAGCTTTAACTTGTCAGAGGAGAACTGGCCCTCCCTGCCTAGCCAGGTCTCTCACAAGGTTTTTATATCATGTAAATATCATTGGATATTTTGTCTTTTGTACAGCTGCTTTGCAACAATGCACCATTGTGAAAAGCGCTTTATAAATAAACTTGAACTTGAACTTGAACTTGATACTTAAACCTCCAGGGGTCACCTACACCATATGTCTAGAGAAAGGAGTTGATACACTGCGCTGACTTACTTGCTGTATTAATTTTAGAGCTAGAGCAGTCAAAAACTGGGTTTAGAACACAATTCAAATCACCTCCTAAAATTTAATTATGTGTATTGAGATTAGGCAAAAGTTAAAAAATGTCACTGAAAAATTGTACATTGTCCCAATTATGTGCATACACATTGGCCAGCACCACAGGCATGTTAAAAAGTTTACCATGAATTATTACGTATCTGCCATTTTTATACATCACAGTTGCCTCCTTAACAAACTGTACATTCTTATGTATGAGCACAGCAACTCCCCTGCTTTTGCTGTTAAAATTAGAATGAAATATTTGTGTAAAGCCTCCTCTGTGAAGTTTAGGATGGTCTTTGTTGAGCAGATGAGTCTCTTTCAGATATACTATATCCAATTTCAACTTATTAAGATGCATAAAACCTGATTTCGTTTTACTGGGTGATTTAGCCCCCGCACGTTCCAACTGACAAAGTTTGTCTCTGCCCCACCTATGTTACTGAAGGCCATGGCAAGAACATCTCAGGAGTACCATTAAAGGGCCCCTTTGAAGAGATAAAGAAGAAAGAAAAATAAAAAATAAAAAGGGGGGTGTAACATACGTGAACTTAACAAACGTGAACTTAACATATATGAACGCACACAGTGAAGAACAAACAGTGCAAAAAATAAAAAACTTAGTATTAAATCCTTGTGTTTGAACCCGCAAGCTCTTCCAGCTATTCTGACTTTTAAATAGCTTACCACGTGAGCCCTCACTTGGAACACATATTATAGAGCTCTTGCAGTTATTAAATTACAAAGCTGCCCCACAGTTGACACAAACTGAACCTCAGAAATAACAATAACAAACATATATTACAGTGATGATTAAAGGGTGAGCAGGGGGGAGGGAAAAATCACATTATACCAAATGTTTTTCATACGAACTATCTCATTCAGTCTTTAGTGGCCAAGTGGCTAAAGATTACTGTCCATCTGTCCATTGCTGTCCAGGCCTTTAAATTTAAATCTTTAGCTCACGCTGAAATGCTGTTTATCAGTGAAGTTCAAGCACGGGTCTAGTCTTAGTTTTTATTTTGTATGAATTAGGGTTAGGTTTTTATGTTTAATCGAAATTATAGTGCTAATTATAAGTGTTCCGCCCTGATGTTCAGTAGTAGAATAAATGGGCTTAATGTGAAGTTAAACTAAAAAGTAATGGAGCGAGACCAACACGTCTGCTCCATTAGTCCTCCCTACCGGAAGTCCATAATAATAATAATAATTATTGAGATGGAGTATAATGTCATAGTGATTCCAATTTTTAAAATGTCAGCAACCTTATATTATTAGGTGCTAATACCAATCTGTCATTGTGTCAATCCCTCATTATATGTTACAGTCTACAAATACAGTTTATTGGCTTAATTAATTTATCACTTTATTAAAGGCCTTTAATATACATATTGTCACACCCCTGTCGTACTGTGTTTGGTTTAGCTCTGTTTTCACCCCCCATAATCTGTCTGTTTGGTTTCTCCCATTGTTTTTGCCCATATTTGGTTCTTCCTGTTCTTGTGTAGTTTAATCCCCTTCACCTGTATGTTCTTGATTCATATTCCTATTTAAATTGGTTTCCGTTTAGCGTTCTTTGTCCGGTTTCGCACTAATGTTATGTTATGTGTACGGGTGTTCTACGTTTCCTGGTTTTCCTAGTTCCTGTGTGGATTCTATTATAATAAAAACACGATTGGATTATATTCGACGTGTTGTCTCTCCTTCGCTCCAGAAGCCCGTGCACGTTAACGTGACAATATATATATATATACTGTATCTCATTCGTATTGTATTACAGTTTCACAATATTCCCAGTAAACTTTATGGAAATGAATCATCTGTGTCCTGGAGTTTCTTGGGAGTGTTTAAGCTGAATGGAGCATAGTCCATGACAATAACTGTTACTCTCTGTTATTTACATAACAGGACCGTCAATGCACTACTGTACACTACCGCCCACAGACTGTTCTATTCCCTGCCTTCCGGCAGGTGCTTCAGGAGCCTGTGGACTAGAACCAGCAGCCCGAGAACCATCAATGCACTACTGGACTGTCTACACTTTCATCTGCACTCCGGATTATTTATAGCTACACATTTACTGCACAATTTATTGTCTACACATTTATTTGCACTCCAGATTATTTATATTTATACATCTACTTATTATACACTGCACTACGTTGCACTACTTTGTACATATCCTCTGTTTATAATGCCATCTGTACATTATGCTCTAGTACATCATACCTGGTTGGGCCAGTACTTAGGCAAGTCTGTCAAGAACTTGGGTCCGTTAATCCACGTTGTTCTTCAGGAACTCCTCAGCATTCAATCCACGTGATAAATACTCCGCTGGGTTTATTTTTCCAGGGATGTGTTTCCACTGGGACACATCAGAAGGTATGAAATCATCTGCTGTCATTTCTTATGTACTTCAAAACAGTTGTCTATCCAATACACAGATGGTTCCAGTCGCAGTTGCAACTCAGTTGTAAGCATCTGGTGTATGCGAACTGCCAAAACTGCAGCAGGCAGCTCAAGACATGGGGTGGTTATTAGCTTCAACAGAGCCACTCTGGATTTTCCCATGACAAAGGCTATGTGCACTTGATCATGACTATTGACTAACCTTAAATAAGTCATCGTACCATATCCAACTTCACTTGCGTCACAAAAGTGATGCAATTGTGCACGCTCCACCTTCCCAAAATTCTTTGGTTTGAAGCAGCGGGTGATGTTGAAGTCTGTGAGTGTCCTGAGCCCATGCAACCAGCGCTTCCAGGATTGTGCATGTGTGTTAGGGATATCATGGTCCCAGTTAAGATTTAACCTACACAGTTCCTGCAGGATGTGCTTGGCTTGAAAGGTTATAGGAGCAAGAAATCCTAGTGGGTCATAAATTGAACTGACCATAGACAGAATTCCTCGCCTGGTGCATGGTTGCTTTTTGAGTGACACATGGAACTTAAAGACATCATCTTCAGCACACCTCTGCACACCAAGGGCTCGTTCCAGTGGCAAGTCTTCAAGGTCTAGGTCTAACTCTTTCATTACCAGGAATGTGAGCCAAGACTGCTCGGCTGTTGCTTGACCATTTTGTTAGGTTGAAACCTCCAGCTGCGCAATGTTTTCAATTCCTGGTAAAAGTGAATGGCATGGACCTCTGTATCCACTGACTTCAGCAAATCATCCACATAAAAGGTTTTCAAGATTGTGTTCACTGCTTCAGCTAAGAAGTTATTTTTATTGTCCTCAGCAGTTTTTCTCAAGGCATAACTGGAACAACTAGCTGATGACATCGCTCCGAAGATGTGAACGGTCATCCTGTGCTCCAGAAGAGGTTGAGAGATATCTCCATCATTCCACCATAAGAAGCGCAGAAAGTCAATATGTTCTGGCGGTATCTTGATCTGATGATACATCTTCTCCACGTCAGCCAAGATGACCACATTCTCAAGACGGAAACATAACAGGACTCCAATCAAAGAGTTGGTAAGGTTTGGACCCTGCAAGAGCTCACTGTTCAGAGATGTTTCTTGATAAGATGCAGAGCAGTCAAAAACTACTTGCAAGCTTCCGTTTTTGGGGTGATGTACCCCATAGTGTGGTATGTACCAGCCCTTGCCGACAAGCTTCGCATGTCGCATTTTAAAATGGTGTCTATGAGCAGCTTGTATTCCTCTTGAAAGATTTTGTTCTTACTAAACTTTCTTTTCAAAGACATCACCCTTTGCTTTGCCATCTGCCTGTTGTTTGGCATTTGGGGATCCCTTTTAAATGGCAGTGGCAACTGATAGTGTCCGTCTTGTAGTTTTGCTGAGGTGTCCATTATTTTCAAAAATCTCTGATCGTCTTGAGACATTTCCACCTTCTCATATGTGCTCTCAGGGAAGTCATGATTGAATTGCTGAACTAGCAGCTCACTCTTTCTACTGAAATCCAGTGGGTATACACATATGGTTTGCCTTGCTTACTGAGACAAGTGTGCTCATCATGGAGGGGACCATTAACAACCCAGCCCAGCAGGGTTTTGACTGCAAAAGGCCCATTGCCCTCACTATTCACCACCCTCCATGGCTCCATAAGTTTGGACACATTCATCCCAATTAGCAGATTAATGTCAGCATCAATACTTGGCAAGCAAACATCTTTCAAATGTGGCCATTTCTCCAAATCCTTCTGTTTTGGGATATGGTCTTTACTAACTGATATTTCTTCATGTGTGTAAACATCTGGCAGTCCGAAGAAGTCTTTCCCTTTCAAACTGCCTACTTCTGAACTCTGACTATGATGCTGTCAGTGGGTTTTTCCTGACCCATAGTGTGCAAAAGGATCCTGCGATGCTTTACCTTTGCATTCAGCCGTCTTCTGAGATTCTCAGTACAGAATGTGGCAGAACTACCTGGATCAAGGAATGATCCATAAGATTCAAATTACTTAGTTTCACTTGAACAGCTACTATAGCCAGGGTGCAATGATCATCACTGGATCCAATGCTTTTCTTTTCCAGTGAGACCAATCCACTGTTAATAGATTTCTCAGACCCACAAGTGATATTTTCCTGGCCTGTGGCTCCACCATCAGACTTCTGAATGTGCAGGATACTCGGATGTTTCTTAGAACACACAGTACAGGTAATGCGTCTTTTACAATCTTTACTTATATGGCCCTTCACCAAACATCCAAAACAAACACCTCTCATCTTCAACAATTCAACACGCTCATTATGAGACTTGGATAGCAACTCTTTACATGAATCTAGGACGTGTGTTTACAAATGGGACAAGGACTTGAAGTGACAAGGACTTTAAAATTATGCTCTAACAATCTTTTTGCCTTTTCATATCCCTCGTCTGCACTCATGTACTGTATAAACAACTCCTAACCAGTTCCCTTGATTGGCCAGAGGTGTATTGCTCCAGGTAATACAAGCAATCCTGGTTACTGATGGCCTTATTTTCTATTCCATGTATGAAAGCCTGCATGAAAGGCCTAAAGTTTAATGGCTCCCCATCAAATACAGTAATGTCTCTGGTGGGAAGCAATGATAGCCTTTGCTGTTGAAAAAAGAGGTTTGCTATGTCATTCAGGCCACTACTTCCATTTGAGTGTAATGGCTGAGATGTTGAGGCAGGAGTAGCTGTTGTTGTTATGGGGATAGAAGTGGCTTCTACTGCAATGGGGGTAGAACTTCCACTCCCACCATAGTTGCAGCTGCTGTTGGCTGATGAGGGGGTTACTCTCTGTTAGTGACGGTTGGAAGGACAGCTTGTTTTGCTTATGGGATGCAAGCAGCTGAAGAGGTGTTTTAGGAACCACATTTACATTTGCATATTTAATTGAAAGCGCTGGATCCAAAGAAATTAAGTTTCCTTTAAAGTTTTTCCTTGTGCTTCCAGGTAAGAATTCATGCCATCTGTAGTCGGCTTTGACTGAGAGGCAGATTTTGGGTAGCTTCCTTCCAGCTTAATTTCTTCTCCATCATGATGGCTATGTCAGTATCCTCAGTAGGCGAATCAGCAAACTCAGTTTCAGCTGATTTCACTATGAAAGCTGTATCAGTAACCTCAGTGGCAGAATCAGCAGGCTCAGTTTCAATGGCTACTGAATGAGACATGTTTCAAACAATTCGTTTCCATTTCCAATTTGAATATGCAACACAGAATGTGCCCTCTTGCGCTCAATTTCAGTAGATATATTTGATGTATTTATTTTGAGTTTTCACCATCATCATAACACTCAATGAATAATATTTCTATGCAAACACACACTTTAATGTTTATTAAGACAGAGTGGCAAAAATAGTTTATTTCATACACAGGCATTCCAGGATACTCTGGCTCAGGATTAATTGTCATATATTCCTTTGCACAGCAGGTGTCACTAGACAATTCAATGAGGCTTCGGGTAATGAACCTTTTGGTGAACCTTTGTGCTGGAAAGCCCTATTGGTTCATGAAGCCTCATTTTGCCATCACTATCGAATATATTCGATAGTGATTCAAAGTGGTAAAAAAATATTTGTCTCTGGCATCTTCCTTTGTTTGACTGAGCGTAGCCACCATGTGGAAGATGCCATCTTTACAAAAAAAAGACATAAAAATAAAAAAGTTCCCGACTTTTTTCAAAATAAAAGTTCCCGACTGCGGGACAAAAATGCTGACCAAATAAGAGTCTTTACACCAAAGCAAATTCAAACTAAATTTGGCTCCAACAACTTGCAGTGTGTGTTCACTCCTCACCAGGGATGGGTTAAATGCAGAGGTCACATATCGGGTATGGGTTACCATATCTGACAAAAACATGTCACTTTTCACTTTATCGTCCACACAAGATAAACCAGCATATAAAATCCAATCAGAATTTTAAATGGCAAATTTCCCAGTTTATTAATTACAAATTTCCTGCACAATTATAGTTGTTCAGAAAAGTAATTTATTTAAACCAGTCTGAAGATCTAGATCTATTAATTATTTTACTTTTAAGATTTGTTTAGCATAATCCTTAAGATTTTCTTTTTTCCTTGACTCTTTCACTGCTCATTCATCAATATTCGCTTACCTTCAAACAACGTAGCCCTCTGTGTGAACTGAACCTTTAATTAAATCTTTAACCCTCTATAGTACCACGTTGCCTCAAAGCAACATAGCCTATTTTAGAGTTTTTTTTGTTTTTTTTTTTAAATGAGACACACATTTAATTGGTCAATACTATTTCAAGGAGAACTCAAATACTAATCAATGAAAATGCTAAACAGTGGTCGCATGACCCACGAGGGGCCATCTTGCTTCCTCTTTCAGCAGATGTGCACAAGTCACATGTCTCCATATTTTCTCTAAAGAAAAGTGCACTTTTCAACAATTTTCGTCCAGATAATCGCCTGCAAAAAATCTGAGTCACCTTCATTGGTAAGTAAAGAAGTATTTTCAAAAACTTTACATTATATATCATCAAATGTATTTTAGGAAATTACATAAAACTGCATGTTGCCTCAAGGCGACATTGTACCATAATGGAATCATAAGGCCATGACAGGCATACTAGATTGGAATACAAGTATACTTTATTTGTAAGAAAAAAAAGAGCTAGAATTATCTAAATTTATTTGCATTTTGCATTATTTTGTAATGTATTTATAAGAATAGTAATTCACATACTATATCTGCACATATTATGATTTAATGCAGGAGATGAATCCACAAGTTTTCTATGGTACTTATAAAGATATGAGGTGTGGTGAGGATGAGGTGTCATATAGTGATGAGGAAGATGAGGTCATAGTGACAATCCGGCAGGGAGAGAGTAAGAGCGAGAGTGAAGATGATGATGAAGCCAGAAGTACCAGAATGGTAGAAAACCAAAAGGAAGAGGTTCAGAGTGAGAGTGACGGACATGGTGATGGTGAAAATGGAGGTATACTAGTAGGGTTGACTAGAGTAGGATGATTGATGATAAATTCATTACAATAAAATTCATTTGCAACTCTTTTTTTTCTTTTAGAGGCTTGCCAGCAGCAATATACCCGAGCTAAGAATTTAGAGTGAGAAAAAAAGCAGGACAAGCCTTCCAGTACCACAATGGAAGGGCAGATTGCCAATGTGCTACATACCTGTGTATTTCTGTTGAGAGGAATTGCTTCTTTAAATTTCACACACAGCGAGGTGCCAATTTATGTTGATTTTTGATGTTTTATCTTGAAACAACACTAAATGTAATGTTTTGATATTATAACTTATGATATACTTGTATTCCATGAAGGTACAATGTTGCCTGTGAGCAACAGCTAGATAAGAAATTTTTATTAAATGAAATGTGTATTACATTAAAAACTAGATAAATCTGTTTGTTCAAGTGATTTGTAAAAAACTTTGATGATTTCAGTAAATACATTTCTTTTTTCCTGAATGAAAATGTCAAATGTTTTAATTTGTCTGTTGTGGTAACTAATATTAAATAAATAAATTTCAAAATAATAAAAATGCTAACTGATATTCTTATAATGTTCAATTTTAAGCAGGAAAATCATCACAAATAATTTTTTCCTCATTGGTATCACATTGTGTACCGTAGAGGGTTGATAAAAATTAATGTGTTTTTTAACATCTACTTTCAATAATCTGAGCTTTACTTTGTGTCTTCAAAATCATCAGTATCAGTGTCTATTTCTGTATCAGTCACAGTACTTTTAAATCTCTAACAGGATACAATGTTTGCCTTTCTCTTTTTGTCTTATTTTCAGTTTCCCCTTTTTGAACTTTCTCACTTTTAACCTGTTTTGTAGACACATTTTTATTCTCCTTTTATAACTTTTTCCCAGTTATGGGTGTCTTTTTCTCTGGTTTTATTTCCAATTTATATTAGGAAATATGGCAAAAATACATGAAATTGTTCTTAAATCTGTTTTTGAATCTCTGTTTAAAAACAGTGTTTTTTCCTCTTGCATTTCTGATGTAATTAGGTTCGTCTTTTATCACAGCAACTATCTTTGCCTCTGTTTTTGTGTTTTTTAAGTTTTTGTTTAGCTTTGGTTATCTGAAAACTGTCCAGCTATTACTTCTATCTTAATCTCTGTATCACCCTTTGCAGAGGTTATCACCTTTCATTATATGTAAAGCTGCTTTAAAGCAATGCAATATTGTAAAAAGTGCTATATAAATAAAATTGAATGGAATTGAATATCTGTATTGTCACTTGACATGGTCATGCACATAATAGACAACTAGAATCAATTCTCTAAACACACACACACACACACACTGGCCCTCATTTATCAAACAAACACGGAAACGAGCGTAAATCTGTGCGCACAAATGATCAAGATCACTTGTGATTTATGAAGGGATTCGTAGACTGTCAATCCCGTTGTACAAATGATCAGACCTTGATAAATGTGGCGGCTGAAAACAGTCGTCATTTGAATATCACGCCCCTATAAATTTGAGGTTTAGATGTCTTGCCCCCAGACTTTACGACATGGAAACACAAAAGACAGCGATGAAGAAAAGGAGTTTCTTGTAGTTAGAAATCGAGATGCTAACAAATCAGTCGGAAGTCGCAACGTTCCATTTTAACATATGGGCCGAAGCACCTCATGCTTTAATGTGAAAAAACAGTGAGAAAATCTATTTTTCTTTTTTTATCTAATTTCAAAGAAGAGACATTCAAAAATGATCTCCCAAAGATTGTAGTCCAGACCATTGAGTGAAGGTATTTAAATGACTATTAAAGTTGACTTGCAACTCTCAAGTTGTGATGCTTTAGAGCGCATATAATTCTGAATCATTCAAGAAAACCGACGCACAGCACGAGATTTATTGTTAAGACGTTAAACGATCAATTAACATCCAAATTGCTTTACGTTCTTTATTCTTTCCTGACCCCAGCGTGGTGAGCATATTTTATTGTTGTTTACAAGTCATTTGTAGTTATTTAAGGAGATCGCTGTGGATAATTAGCGTCTAAACGCCAAATGTTTTGCAGTTGTATTTTAAAATATTTATTCAAATAAATACTTTAAAATAATTTGAGCTTCAGCCTGGTTTAATAGCATTTATATGTATACAAATGTCTTTGGTCAAATTAAGCTGTAAAATGAATAGTTTATACATTTAAATGGAATGGATTTTGAAAGATATCAATAAAAAAACGAGCAAAAAAATTGATTGTGATTTTCTCAGGTTGGAAATTGATTTTCCCAGGTTTTCAATTGGAAAAAGAGGGTAGACGACCATAATTCAAATGGGTTTATCTTTAAAACCATTCAAGGTATGTAGGCTTTGACTAGGACAAGGCGTACCACTAAGTGGTGGAGGAGATACCAAAGCACCAGTGTCTGAGCAGGAGGAAGGTAAAACCTCAAAACTATTTATAGTTGGTAACGGTGGTTGGGTATAAAGACACTGATGCATTGTTTTAATTAATCTTTAAATGTTTTTTTTTCAGATAAACAATTGCCAAGCACAAGTGGGGTTCAACCACCAGGCGTGACCGACCCAATGCCAACAGCACAACTTGTGCTCAGCCAGCGCGAATCCTCTCCCCGAGCTGGTCCAACACCACGACTCTGGGTCCTCACTGCTGAAGTACTGGCAAAGCAAGATCAAATATGCCAGTCAATGTCAGAAATTAATCAGTCTCTTCTTGCTATAAATGAGACGCTTAAGAAATAAATGAGAATATAAAACGTCATTAAAGAGAGAGCAGAAATGTTGCCAAAATAAAACATAACATTGTCAACCCTAACCCTAACATTTAATTAATATTCAAACATCCTTAATGTGCACTTCACACTTGATCAATATTTCACACTGACATCACAAATTAATGAATGTGTAACCTCATTCATAACAGTTTGATGAAAATGCTTTCATAATAGCTCTCTGTCGCATGCTGCGCAAGTTCGAGCCAACTCAAAAACGTGCGTACACCTGGTCGGGACCTGACGTGAGACTGACCGTATCTACTGCTCACGTTCATATTAATAAATACCACACTTTGCTTGGAAAGGAGCTTATGCCCTGTTTTATGTCGTACATTCGTTTCGTAAATGACGGCCGCTGAGTGTACTGTAATGATACGCGCTCAACAAACAGACGAGGCGGAGCAGATGTCACCGGAGGGAGGGATCCGGTGGAGCCGGTGCGACAGAGGACCGAGGCAAGTCAGGAGGGATGGAGGAGTCAGACCGAGCCGTGGGATGGAAGGACGAGGCATAGCCGGAGGAGTAAAATCCAGAGGCAAGGGAGGGTTGACGACAGACCGAGGTGAGGCTGGAGGAACGATGGAGCCAGGTGGAGCAGGTGGACTGACGGGACAGGGTGGAGACGAGGGAGCTAGGTGGCATGGTGGAGCTGCAGGGTCAGAGGGCCGAGGTGGAGTCCAGGATCCAGAGACTAGTGGCGATGGGTTCTCCAGCCACAGTGCCAATGGTGGATGGCAGCCCTGCAGCTCAGCCACTGCACAGGTGGTGGGCTGAGGGTGAGCGAAGGGGCTGTCAGTTGCCAGTGGCAATGTGGCTGGTACGTCATGGCAGGTATATTCCAACATAAAAAGGGGCTGATGGTGGGTGGGTGGGTGGGTGATCATGGTCAGGCATGATGTCCAGAACACAGTGCATGGAACCCAGTGTATGCTCACCCTCAGTGCTTGTGCAGTGGGTGTAGCTTCCCTCATCCTTGTCATCCACCTCATGCTCCACCGCCAGCACACTCACCTGGTCTGCCGGCACCGGCTCGGCCTCAGTGACGAACCTCGGCCCTGTCACACACTCGTCCAATGGCTCGTCGGTCGCCAGGTGCTCGGACTCTCTGTCCGATGTGCTCTCGGGCAGTGGCTCTGCACTCGTGGATGATGTTGGGCTGGGCACTGAATCAGGAGTGGGGCTGTCGACAGCACCCACTCAACATAGGCCAGAAGGCTCTCCCGAGGACCCGTTCCAGACAACTTTGCCTTGGTGGCACTGCTGAGTAGAGCATAGTACAATGGGCAGAGAGCAAAGTCATGGAGATTAGTTTGCTCAGCAAGTGCCACAAAGTCTCTGGCGTGGTCCTCAAGAGAGTGCTCCCCCTGCTCCAGCAGGAGGATATGGAAGGAGGGTCTTGGAAGTTCACACTGAAATTCATAGTCACAAAAAACAAAACACTGAACAAAACGAAACAAAAAACTGAATTATGCATACTCTACGCGCTGTTTACTTTTGGCAGTCGGTGATTCTGTAACGATATGCGCTCAACAAACAGGCACAAACGTAGATATCCAAAACATAAACGATTTAATTCAAGGTCTTCAGGCATGAACAGGCATAAACAGGCAGACATGGAACATGCAACATAACAATACACACAACAACACACACTGCCTTAGGCCTCAGTTGCAGTAGCTTGATGAGGTGAAGAGCTGCAGCATTTCCTTTTGTTCCTCTGCTCCAATTGTCTCGGCTGCACAACGACAGAGTCCAATGGCGTGGGTGAAGGCATTTCACGTGTTCTCTCTTTCCTTGGCACTTTTAATGAAATTGACCTTGTTGGTACTTTTAATCTGACTCCAATTTAGATTAATAATCTGCTGCTGACCATAATTTGATTCCTGAATTATTGTCATGGAATTCTCATAGTTTTGGTTATTCTTTCATTGCTGTTGCCATCTCCTGCTTTCTCATAATTTAATAATTATTATTCAAGCAGCTACATACAACTTTCGGTGTCAGGTGATATACAGAATTTGAAGGTGCTGTTGTATTACTTAATTTTATCTGTTTTGTGTAGACATTCTCCACTCTCTCATGTTGAGGCTTCTCCAGCTGAGGCTACTCGATTTTAACTCATGCTGAGGCTTCTGCATAATTTAAGCTGAGGCATTTACCGTTCAAGCATACGTCTTCAGTTTGATTTTATTCTGGACACATTTGTGGTAGCATGAGGTACAAAATACTCATATCAATTTCTGACACATTCAGAATAAGTCAAGTTAATATATTTTTTTGCCAGGCAGGTACACTTAAATCAATACAAATCACAGTTCAATCTAAATTAAAAAGTCACAGTCAGCATATAAAGCATAAAAATAGAGTTCAACTCATACCTGGCAATAGATACACACACTGACTGTGTGGGAAGTTTTGACTACAGATGTTTTCTTGGCATTAGGGACAAACAATTTTCCCTAATGGCTTCCCTAATGTCATTGGTTTTGCCTAACCACCTTATATACACAGATAAGACTTATGACTTATATACAGGAAGGAGATTGAGAGGGAGGAGATTGAAAGGGAAGAGGGAAGGCAGAGGTGAAATTCAGGGTATTAGTGCCACATGGGGGGAGGCAAGAAACCATATCCTGAGAACAAACATCAAATGGTGTTTTGTTGTTTTATGATGTGTTCCCTTAAATAAACCCAACACTGATCACTAGACCAGCTGCCTTACAGTTGTCATTCCATCCTGCTGACTATTTGACACAGAGTCAGTAGCATGAGAACGAGAATCCATCTGTGGTTTATTAGCAAAGCCAAGCAACGGTACAACAAGAGGGCAGATAACAATAATCATAAACCAGAAAACAGGCAAAGGGTCGAGGCTGGCGGCGAGAATCATACACAAAAGAAACAGTCTCTTGTGTTGACGCAGGACCGTTCCTCCGGGCTGTACCCCTGCCAGTCAATGAGGTACTGGAGTACCCCACCCTGGCGTCGGGAGTCGAGTAGATCTCTGACCTGATACGCCTCCTCATCGTCAACCGGAATGGGCAGGGGCATCCGAACCTCGGCTCCCTCCTCCACCTGACCCTCTCTCTGACCACCAGCAGGTTTCAACAGTGAGACATGAAAAGTGGGAGAAATAGGACAATTAGCAGATAAGTCTAAATGGAACAAACCTGGTGTAATTTGTCTTAGAATTTTGAATGGACCAACATACCTAGAACTGAGCCTCTTGCAGAGAAGTCTGAGGCAAATGTCTCTAGTGGATAACCATACCCACTGTCCTGGGGTATATTTTGGACCAGGACAAAGATGACGGCTGGCCTCCTGCCGTCTCACAGCTCATCGCAGATGAGCTCAGTTCCAAGTCTCTTCGCTACGTCGTAACCATTCCGTGACTGAAGGTAGATTTGACGGCTCGCCTGACCAGGGGAACAGAGGTAACTGATAACCCAGTACACATTGGAAAAGAGTCAGACCCATGGCAGGTTTCTGGAGAGAATTTTGGGCATATTCAGCCCACATCAAATATTTGCCCCAATCTGTTGTTTTGGCAGCAGGTTCTGAGAAAGCGCATGTGTTCTTGATTTAATCTTTCAGTCTGTCCATTGGACTGAGGATTGTAACCTGAGGTGAGGCTGACATTGACGTTGAGAAGTCTAAAGAAGGCTGACCAGACTCGGGATGTGAACTGAGGACCCCTGTCCACTTTATGGAACTGGTAGAGGTTGGAGCAGACTGGCAGAAAGTTGGCGTGAAGGCTTGGATGTGTTGCAAGCAGTACAATTACTCACGTAGGTCACAGTGTCCTTAGACATAGTGGGCCACCAGAACCGGTTTCACAATCTCAGTTAGGATGTCCTATTGGACCGGTGCGATGAGCAGATTTTTTGGAATGCTGTTCTCCTCAGTGTTGGTGTGATTAGTCCCCTCAGAGAATCGTCAGCTTTGGCATTTTTGGAACCAGGTCGGTAGGTTATGGTGATATTGAAGTGGGTAAAAAACAAAGCTCATCTAGCCTGTCAAGGATTCAATCGTTTGGCCGATCTTAAGTATTCTAGATCAGCACAGTGAAAGGATTTTAAGCTCCCTCTAGCCAATGACGCCACTCCTTCATAGCTGCTTTCATGGCTAACAGTTCACGATTCCCCATGTCATAATTTCTTTTGGAGGATGACAGTTTCCTAGAGAAGAAGGCACAAGGAAACATCTTAGCAGGAGAGCCATGACATTGCGAGAGAACTGCCCCAATACCTGTGCTTGAAGCATCCACTTCCACGACAAATGGCAGACTGGGGTCTGGGTGATGGAGAATGATTCGATTAGATTTCTTTTATTGTCATTGCACAGAGTGCAACGAAATTGTAGCAATCCTAGGTGCAATTTCACAACACATACAATGAAGAATTAGCACAGTGTGAATAAAACAGTGCAGAAACCAATAACATTATATACAAAATAATACTGCTGGATAGCAGCTAGGGTGAGGTAGTTACACATACGGTCTTTTCTGAGCGGTTTTCCTACATTTACATATTCCCTGTTGCCTACCTGGATTGTTTATCGTTGTGATCATTTGCCGCCTGTCTTTTGAACCCCGCTTTGTCTTTGGATTACTCTGTTTGTTTGCCGCCTGCCCCGACCCTTTGCCTGGACATTGTTTACCCCTTTGCCTTGCCTGCACTGCTCCTGTTTGCTGGTAGTAACATAGTTACGCAGGAATTAATGTAGAAAAAATGGTTAGTCCTACATAACACTGTAGTCAGTACTAATATTAAATAAGGAAGAGTGATTAACTTATAAGTAGGTAAGAGCATATCTAAGGTTTTGGATAAGTAACAATTTGTTACCTATTACCTATTTAGCAGTAATTATTTATTACTAAATGCTGTATGCCTCCTGCAGAAATGTAAGCTTTACTGCAAGACTCTAATGCTATGTCATTCATTAGGAATAGTTGTATTGATTCATCACTCTACACTTGGTGTATATAAGAGCTGGACTAACTCATCTTTCTGTTCACAGATACAGACACCAGCATTCACTCACTTGCATTCATTTGCAAATCCAACAGGTCACAAAAGGCTTTTCACAAACTCCATTCCTGCTAGTTTCTCCACTGGCCACCGGAGGTCTCCATCCCCTGAATATTAACCCAAACTACATTTCCCAGCATCCAAGTAAGTAGTTTAGCAAGATATATGATATGATATAATGAGATACCCCTAAATCCCCTGTCACTCTCCTTTGGCAGAGGCTGCACTGAATGGACATCCACTGGGGAACAGCCATATCCAAAGTATCACCACTGGCCTCACGTTGCAGATAGGAATCCCCTACACTGAAACCATTCACCCCTTTACCATTCACTCACCCCACAACTCAGTCGTCCTTGTATTATCTTGGCTCCAGAAACGCAACCCCCAGATATCATGGCAAGAGAAACAAATTATTTGCTGGGGCACCTCATGCTATTTTAAGTGTCTATGATCAGTCATACTCATATCTGCTGGAACCACCATAATTAGGGCAGAACTAACCCCCATTCCAAATTCATCATCAGAATACTCAGACCTGCTTGAGGCTTTCAGCAAATCCAAGGCCTCCTAGTTACTTAATATCTCCTTT